>JAZHYW010006342.1:0-112656 GCA_037355805.1 Ixodes ricinus
ATCAGACAGCGGCCTTGCAGAAGGACCTTGCAGATGAGTTAGAAAAACTTCAAAACCGTGCGGCGAGATTTGTAACAGGAAACTATAGTAGAAACAATAGCATAACAGAGACTAAAAATGTACTTGGTTGGGAAACTTTATTGTCAAGGTGCAAAGATTTTCGATTTAGGTTCTTGCTCGCAATTTTTAATGATATGACTGGTATTGATAAAAGCAACTACATAAAATTACCTAACTACATTTCAAATCGTGTGAATCATACCAGAAAAATAAGGGACATTTCCTGTAGAACAGATTATAAGAAGTTTTCATTTTTTCCACGCACAATCGCTCAATGGAACCTGTTACCAGTCTTTTTGTATTCGTGACGACGTGGGACCATTTATCTCAGGAAATGGTCATGATTTTTAATGTTGCTTATGTTCAATGTTTATGCATTTTCTTTGTTGACAGCCCAGGTTGTATATTCCAGTGTTCTGTTTTTATTTTATTGAGAGTATTAATCTATGGGCTGTACCTGCTATGATGACGAAGTTTTCGGCGCTGCAGGTTTTTTTCTGTAAATAAAAAACACTCTATAGTGCCAGAAAGGCATTCACTGCTTCACTTGGGATATACATCTTATTTATATTAGATGCCGCCCACGAAATTATTATTTATAAACCTCACATCAATCGCAACAAAAAAAACCCATAAAAACTACTGCAGTAGATTAAAACTCTAACCACATAAAGCATTTTTCTACACGCTTCCTTTGCGTTGTTAGAAGACACCGACAACAAAATAGGGAGTTGTAGTAGACATAGGGAGTTGTAGTAGACCGTTTCTGCAGCCCGCTAAGCACCCGGATGGAGCTCCGTAATCCGCCACAAGAGGCTTGAACCAGGCTAACGCAGCTAGCGGTGTTCAAGGAAAGCTCGGTAGAGGCCGCCAAGAGTCATGGTGACGTCATGATGACGTAAAATATGTTGATCACCCTCTCCGGCAAATAGGACGGGTACAGCCGTTAACATCCGTGTTTCCTCGGGGCGCTCTTTCTGCGCTCAAGCATAGGGTTCTTGTTTCCACCGCCTCAAAATATGGCGTTACGATCGACGTGGCAGCCGTGGCAACGGCGCAACCGGTGCAACGGTCGCCGACATCCGATGAGCGTGGTCGTCTGCTCCGAGTGTTCTCCGGAAACGTGGTGTTCGCTCGGTCCGCGCTAATTTGACTTCGAAAGTTCTGGTGCTCTCGGAAAAGGATACCTTGGCTCTACTACGCTGCGAAATGGTGCGGGAACTCCAGCAAGTCGAAAGTCTTGTCGTTCTTTCTATTCCCAAAGGAGCTCTGAAGCGAGAGGTAAAGTTTCGTTTTTCGTCGCTTTCGTTTCAAGCCCATTTCATGTTGTGCGATCCTGGTTGCGATTTTCAGTCTCGTGCGGCAGAAACCCCGTGAACACAGCACTGAAGACACATCTGTTTTCGTTTTTTTCTTACGTATCACCAACGTTGCACCTGTAATTCGCAGGCTGATCGAACCGTACCACGTGCTAAGCGCACAGGACGACACTGGCATTTTTGGTTCTCTCTTTTCGCCCACAGACCCTTGTCTTATTTTTGTGGGCCAAGCTTGTGTGCTTTCTGGCGTGCATTTTCAACCTGGTATACAAGGATGATGTGATTAAGAATCTGAGTGCTGTCATGACGGAACAGTCGGAGACCTTCTCTGTCCAGCGATCGGCTAGAAGTTTGTCGAGATGTTCTGCTATAAACTGTGGTGAATTTACGCCTTTTAAAAAAAGAGTTCTGCAAAACCTCATTTGAAAAGGTCTGCAGCTGATAGGAAAGCACAGAAACCGTAAAACTAGTCAACCTATCAGCTGAGTAACAAAAAAATCTTTTTTGTCTACAAAACATTGAAGTTTCTGCTGATCAAAACTGTGGTGGTGCGATATCGTTTATAAATGTATATTTCTTTCCTTGTATTCTTACGTGCTTCTCGTGCCATCTGTTCTATTGTTCCGTAAATTTTATTATCTGTTTATATCTTCCATTATATGTATGAGATCTGTGTAAATAATAAAGAATTTGTATGAAAAGTAAATGTGTGCTCCTTGCCTCCTACCCACTTGAGGAGCAGCTTCTCTGAAGTTGCCTACAGTGGTTTATGAAAAAAATATATAAAATAAGAGCCTCAGAAGACGAGAATGAAATCAAGGAGAAATGAAATCAGGCAAGAAAACGGCGGGGGGGGGGGGGGGGAGCAGCGGAAGCGGCGGCGAACCGGCCGGCTAGGACGCGACAGGACGACTTGCGCCATCTACACTCTAAGAAAAAATGGAGGAAAAAGGTAGCAACGGCGCGTCTTCCTCCTCCTACTGGCGCGCCCTCAAGCGGACACGAGAAAACGGGAGGAACGAAACGTTTTCTCCTTCTCCATGCCGACGGGAGAAAGCTTTCGCCCTCCCAACTTATATTCTTTCGGTTTCGTTTTTCAAGCACGTCGCGCACGATGTTGAAGAAAAGTTGTTGAGTTGATTGAGCTTCAGCGGCAACGAAGGCCGCCATTATTTCCGTCTTCTAGTCCAAACGTGCAGAACATTTCGGTTGCATTGATGTTTTTATCACTAATTTTATCAAACGAGCAAATGAAGCCGCTAAAAACGGCGAAGTTCCGGAGCATTGCCAGCAGAGCTACGTACACTGGGTAAGATCGCCGTCTCGCCGTCTCCGGATGGGCCTCCTGCGCTGGAAGCTTTGAACGTATCGTGGCGCCCTCTGGTGGCGGGCAATAAAACGTCTGAGTAGTACAAGTCCCGCGGCCCCATTGCCCCACGCGATAACAAACCTTCTACACGCAGCTGCTGTGATTTGTCCAAGCATGTCGAAACCGGCAGCAAGCAGCGCGAAACGTCGCCATCGACGTTACTGTTGCGTTGTGAACTGTCACGAACAGGAAGGGCTCAACCCCGGAGTGAACTTCTACAGGTTTCCATCCAAACCGCACGAAGTCGAGCAGAGGGAACGCTGGATACGAGCCGCTCAGCGCACTGAGTAAGCGATACTCGTTTTTCTCGCTTTCTAGACTGTTCTGCTAAGGCACGGCCACTCGTGTTTGCAAATTTCAACAGACCCGATGGCAAGCCTTGGCAGCCGACACAAAACTCGAGGATGTGTAGCCGGCACTTCGTCGGCAACAAGAAGAGCAACTGCGTGGGCCATCCAGCCTACGTACCTACCATTTTCCCCCGGCGTACAAACGACCGCTCCCACTCGACTCATCAAGTGGCCTGGAACGGTTTGACAGGTGCGGTTTGTTTTTAAAGTATCTACAGCGTTGGCGAAATAGATTGAACGCACTTTAAACTGACTGCATAAATCGGTTTCTTAACTTATCGCGCTGGGATTTACTACAGAGGTGCCTGAAGTTGGTGGAAGCTTTTGCTAAAATTGTGGAAATATTTTCTCACTGAGTAAATCAATAAAAAAAAACGGTTTCCCCTATATTTTGCATGTACACACAAAAAAAAATATTGTGTTACTGTGGCGTTTATTTGTGTCACATGAAGTGAAGAATAGATAAGCCAATTCTATTTTCTTTCTATCACGAATTTTTCAATCTTGATAAACGCCAGAATGGCCATCAACGATTTTCTGATAATTTTGAGATAAAAGGCTAGGCAATAATTTTTCCCTTGACAAAACCAGTTTTTATTTTCTTTCTTTGACTCCAGAGGTTTCATGTATTCATACTCTCAATTAAGGAATGCACCAGCTTCGAGCACCTCTGTAGCCAACCCCAGCGCGATAAATTAAGAAACCTATTTATGCGTTCAGTTTAAAGTGTGTTCAATCCATTTCACCCACGCTGTAGAGTAGTCATTCTCTAAATGCAGCATTTTTGTCACGTGGAAGCTGCTGTTTATGAGCAAGAGTAGGAGAACACACGGAGCAACTAGCACACAAGCCATTATTGCTTTCTTTTCTGGTCGAAGCACATCAAACGCTCTGTTGTGTAGCGAAAAGAGCTAATTTGAGGCGTCGATGTAGGTCGTATAACTTTGCCTCCCTCAATGCACTGTATGAGTGAAATGTGAGAAAGTGGCAGAGTCATGCTGTTCAGTTTTGAATTCTAAATATTTGCTAACCTTCATTTCTTGTTGCTATGAATAGGTATCAGCATGCCTTAATTCGCATCTATGCTACTCTCAGATGGCGGAAAAGACTTCAAAAAGCACCAGCAGTTCCAGCGCTGCACAGTGAGCCCTCAACATCAGGCACGGCCGCCACAACACCAGTCACGGTCGTCACATCAGGCACAGCCACCACAACATCGGTCACAGCCGTCGCATCAAGCACGGCCATCACGACATCAAGCACAGCTGCAACAGCCTCAAGCACCGCACCGAGCCCAGTTTCCACCAGCATGCCCCCGACATCAAGTCCTACGTGCCAGCCAACATCCAGTGCTGAAAATCATGATGTAAGTTTGCAAAAGATGAAAATTGTCGCAGGCATGGCAAATTTATTGAAGCCTGTTCCCTGCTCATTGATTTAGTTTGGAAACCAGGGGGTTCATGCTCCTTTTCTACCTTTTACTTCTTTCACAGCTCTCTGATCCTGCTGATCAGGAAGGAGAGTGGTCCTCGATGGACGTTGAAGAGGACCAACTCATCGGAGAGTGCAGCACGGTAAGTAAAGTAATATCACAAGATAGCCGAACAAAGATTGAGAGCAGGAAAAGTAAGAAGTCGGCTCACTTTGGTGCACAGCAGAAAAAAAAAGCTAAAAATGTTGTAGGGTCAATGGTACAAAGTTTCTGGTTACGAGCTTGCGAGTTTGTTTATTTGGGATTGAGTTGGCGACCAAAACTATTCGCAACTTTCATGTTTGTCTCTAAACCCTGTGGGCTGTCAAACCTCTTACTGCAGTGTGGGCTGACTGAGCCAAAAATAACCGTTTTCTTTGGTCCCCACAGTTCACTTACCTTCCCTCGTAGCTTGCCATTTCTGCAGAGGGCCCTGACTAGGGCAGTGCAGGTTTTAGGCATTTGAACATAAAAATAAAAACCAGGGTGGGGCATTTGACAGTTGAACACCTCTACTACTAAATGGCCTGTTTAGCAAAGATGATCTGGCCTCACTCAGCTTGCTGTGTGAACCAGGGCAATGGCTAAAATGAAGTGACTGTTAAAATGAAGTGGTTTTATGGTACCAAACATTTAGTTGTACAAGTGTGCAACTGTACTACAATAGCCAGGTTCTTCTTAATAATATAGCCAAAATTGTGGGCCAGGTTGTCCCCTCTGAACAGGAGCAGGTCACAAGAACCCTGGGAGTTGGGCCTCATGCAAGAACATGCTTCTTTGGTGGCTATGACAGTATAAAGCATAGCCCAGATGCACTGCGAAGCTTGTGCGGTGTCGACGGCAATGTGTTTGCTTTACTGCTTAGTCTACTGCCAACGGTTCGAGACCGGGGGAGTGATGTTACAGTAGAAAACAAAATGCTGATGTTCCTCACAAAAATGAAACTGGGAATATCGTTTAGCGCTGTTGCAACTCTGTTCGGGGTCCACGAGACCACTGCTTGCCGTACATTTTATGCTGTGCTGTGCACCTTGGCAGAGGTCACTAGAGATTGGATCCGTAAGCCTCCTGTGAGCAACATCAAGCTGGCGCAGCCGCTTTGTTTTCAGGAAAACTATCCCGAGTGCACTCTGATTGTAGATTGCACAGAGATAAGAACGGAGACACCCCCAACATTAGGCAGCAGCATGTATTGTACTCCTCGTACAAAGGAGCCTACACACTGAAATTCCTTGTTGGAATCATCCCCAATGGAATGGTGGTGTTCAGGTCCAAACCGTATGGTGGTCGATGTTCAGACACATACATCACACTAAACTCTGGATTTTTGAGTGTGCTCGAAAGCGACGACATGGTTCTCGCAGACAAGGGATTTCCTGGCATTCGAGCATCTCTTGCCGACAGGGGGGTCATCCTTGTAATGCCACCATTCTCGGCAGGAAGCAACGTTCCGTTCACTCCCGAGGAAATGGAAGAGACCTATGCAGTTGCTTCGGTGCGCATTCATGTGGAGAGGATGATTCAAAGAATTAAGCTCTACGACATCCTGAACCACCGAGTTCCCATTTCACTGATACCAGCAATGGGAGATATTTTCCACATGTGCTGTGTTTTGGCCAACCTTCAGCCACACATTATCAGCTCGTAGTCTGTGAACTATAGGCCCGTTCACACTCCTGCAACCGAATACGACAGAGAGAGACCAGACCGGTTTTAAGCCTCTTGCGATCTCTTGGGACCGGATGCGCTACAGCGGAGCTGGTCCTAAGAGATCGCAAGAGGCTTAAAAACCTGTCTGGTCTCTCTCGGTCATCGGTCGCAAGAGTATGAACGGGCCCGCCTTAACTTGAGAACCCTTAGGAACCTTTTATTTCTTAAAGTTTATTTTCATGAACTTTGTTGCTTTTTCAGCGGCGCGTCTTACACTGTAAACGCCTTAATTTTTGTGAGGACCTAACATTTGCAGATTGATCTCGCGAACAAACAGTTCCATGGTAACAAGTACAAAACATACCATTTTGGATCGCATAAATTTGTGCCCACAAAACCTCTTGCAAACAGGCATGTTGAGAAAATCGCGAAATATCGAGCTGGTGAATATCTGCTCATTTCTAGTATGAATTTTTCTTTTTGTGTGGAGCTTAACTGAGAAGTGTGAGTTATACAAAGGTGCGACTTGCACCAACTTTACATAGAAACGGCCGTTTATAGGGAATGGAACTTGTTCGATGCCAAGACCGAAAACCGGCAGTTCTGTGCACCTGGTATCTGGAGAAGTAAATGCGTACTCGTCGTAACAGACCATGCCTGCTGTTCTGTACCATCACTCTTTTAAGTGGCGAGTGCAAAACATATGGTTTAGCTTTATTATTGGCCACCATGTGGCTCTTGCCTGGGTAGTACTACCTATCCATTGGGCATGATTCCAATACGATTTGACCACCAAAACACATTTCAGCAATATGGCAAACTTCCGTGTCTGAAGTGATAGTGCATAGAGCTAGCTCTCATATGCAGTGGGTCTAGTTGTGCATAATCAAATAGAAACAACTGTCTAGCAAATCTCTAGCTATCCAAATGTGTGCTTGTATAAGCATTATTCAAATGAACAGAAGTAGTTTATCAACTGTGTTTGTGCACCATGTTTGTGAAAGTTTATACCTTCAGAGACGCTGTCCTTGCACTAGTCGAGTGGGAGTGTATCGAGGCACCGACTCGGCTCTTGTGCACCACCAAGGTGAGTGAAATTTAAGGTGGGCATTTGTCCAGTGCAGCAAGACCACTGACTCGATGTTTGTAACCAATGAATGAACTAGTGGAAATGCAGCCTGCTTATATGTGTATGCTTCAAGTGTTGTGCACTTGCATGGCAATTGGGGTTGCATAATGATGCATTGAATGTTATGGAAGAGGTAATTCTGGCTTTCTGTCTGCTTGTGTGCATATGGGCTCATTATCTTTATAACGCTGCATGACATTGCTGTGTATGGTTTTAGTTATTGACACTCTGGGATGCACAATGATTTTCTGAATGTTGCAAAATAGGTAATTTTGGTTTCCTGTCTGCTATTGTGCATATGTGCTCACCGTCTCTATAACCCTGCACGAGCTTGCTTTCTGTGTGGTGTTTCAGTTACACATAAAATCTGATAAATATGTAATTTGTCCGTCCAATAAACGTTGTAAAATCAAACTTTGTGCGATACTCAATGGCTGTAGGTGTGTACATTCCTCCAGCAATCAACACTTGGCAAGGTGTCCACGGGCACAAGAACCTCCCCCGAAATATTGTTTACACAAAACATTGTGTGTCGATTTTATTGGCACTTATAAAGACAAGAACTATGGCAGATTTCGCATTAAATATGAGTTCTCAAGAAGTAGCTGTGACCAAAAAAGATCCTTGGTGTAGAAGAATAAAATAAATGCTCAAGCTTTGAGAAAACTCGAAATGAAATCCTTCACAACTCAAAATGAAATCTTTCATCTCCACTTGACAGCTATCACAACATTTTTCTTTGGCGAGTATAATGAGTTTCTTTTTAGTTAAACAGACCAAAAGGAAGACCAAGATATATGCAAATGTTTTGTAGCCATCTTTAAAATAATTTTATTTTTACAAAAATAATTATTTAGGCTGTAAAGGTTTAGGAAACTAGGTATTTACACCCAAATAAATTAGAAACTTCAGCAAAAGATGGCTTACTTTTGCTTTTTAGATTTGGCTCGTATAAAATAAAGCTTGCATAACCTCATTCTGTCTCGATGTGCATACTTGGAGTCTAGGACTGAATGAGCTCCTTCAAGTAATATTTAAAATAGAAGAGCTCAAGCCTGGGGACAGCCTCTGAAAGAAAACCTTCATCCCGCTCGACAAGTATGGTGACATCCTGCTTCGACGAGTACACGTAAAAGAAGCACTGGCTAGTGTTTGTCACATACATCGCAATTTGTACCTGCGTGTAGTGTGTGTGGCGCTTCTTCAGCATCAGACGCCCCTCTTCATACACTATGTACTTGACAAAGCTTTCTTCCTTGCTTGCATCGATAAGAACCTTGTTTTTCCGTGAATAGGGACACTTAATCTCGAGTAGTGTTGTCCCGTCGTTGGTCTTGAAGAATCCGTCGGGGCTGGCACACAGCCATGGCTGCCTCAAGTGCACTATCAAGCCAACCTGAGTTTATATTGGTTGTGACATTAGGGTGATCATACACACTCACATGCACTTCTTCAATAGAACTGTGATAGGCAACAATAAAAACAGAACCACAAGTTTGGGAGCCAAGGGTAATAGAAAATTTAATAAGAAACTGTTCGCCAATAACACTTCCTCTCAGTTTTGCATACAATTTCATTGAAGAAAACTGCTTGGGGAGCTTCAAGTAATACTTGTGTGTCTGCCATGCAAAGGTTTGAATCCTATCATAACGAGCACTTCTCCATTTAAGATTTCTTTTGGCTATTAAAATTCGACGTAAAATCTATGGCTCAACGCTGCTCCAAAAGTGAAATAAACTTCACTATGCCTTGTTTCAGCTTAAGTCTGAGCACAACAAACACTACAAGCTGATGTAGCCTGCAAAAGCACAGCGTCGCTGTGTTCATCATTCCTCTGTGCGTGTTGCACCTTGCACTTTTTTCTGTGTTGGTACGGTATGTCACCTAGCCTTTGACTGCTCCGGCTTAAGTGCCGTTCACACACTTGCAACCGATTTGTACCGAGATAGACAAGACCAGTTTTTAAGCCTCTTGTGACGGCATAAAACCAGAGGCACTGCTGCGGAGCAGGTCCTACGCCGCCACAAGACACCTAAAAACCAGTCTTGTCTCCCTCGGTCCTACTCGGTTGCAAGTGTGTGAAAGGCGCTTTATGGTGAAACAGAGCATAGTTGCACCTTTCACTCACCTGAGTAACGGATGCACCAACCTTCTTCTCAAACGCTTCCCTGGCTTCACCTTCTGTCTTTCGTCCTAATAAAGATAAGCAGGATAAGGATGCCACTTAAAATAAGCATACCACCAAATTGGTGCTCAGTGCATGTGAATACTGATTCAATCATGTTACCATACGTCACAGCCTTTCCAGCGAATGGCTTTCGGTGAAGTAGCTTTTCGGCAAGGGTGTCAAATGGCCGCCTTCGAGCGACGACTCTGTGGGCGATGGAGCTCGACAGCCTGATTTCACGTTCGCTGAACCACCTGGATGTAAAGACCACATTGAAAATTTGATTACTATGTGCTGTACATAATCATTGCATAATACCAGCTTCACGGAACAAAAGGTCGTAACAAGGTCATACATTTTCATCAAAAAATTAAAACGCACATGCCTTTTCGAGCCTGCCTGAAGGACTGTGTCCACAGCAATGCACTCGGCGCCTTGCTGCGTGCACGCCACTTTGGAGGAATACAGTTCCCTCTCGGCTGGCGTCATCTGGTCCTCTAGGTTACAACGGACAAGTCTCAATGCAATGGATGACTCGATATTTACAGTCATTACATGATAAAGAGGCATGCACTTTTCCCACGTCATCATTTTTTGCAGGCGCACAAGCTCTATCTGGTGAAATACTGCACTCAAGACATCCGAGATCACAGATTTCGCCTCCCTTTCAGCGGTGTTCATGGCACCAATCCGTGCCATGTCGTTGTGAGGGCATGCAATTTCTGGAAAATGGTTTAGGACATATGATGGTGGAACTTGATCAGGCCGTGACCCGCCGACAAACAGCTCCTTTTTACCTGCGAAGTGCAACTTGATTAGATACGAATGACATCATGGAACACAACTGGCAGAGAATGCAATTACAAGTACAAAAATCAGAATGAAATCTTAGTTTCAGGCCATGAGCAAACAATATATGAGGCTTACGTCCGAACAGTTCCTCAATCGATTCCTTTGCATCGATGTTAGGTTTTCGAGAGGGGTGGCCCCAAGCCTGCGGCAGTTCCGTTTTCGACAGGGGCTGCTGTTCATTAATCCAAAGTGCCACGGCAGCAGCATGCTTGCATGTGCCGGGGTACCCTGCCTTGCAAGTGCACTTCCCATTGCAGATATGACGGTCAGGGGCAAGCTGAAATTGAGAGTAAATAGCCAACTGATCAAAATGTATACTGCCCATTTAATGGTTGCATAACCATACATGCTCCCTGCAAAACATAGTGAGCAGTCAATTACGAGTTCACCAGCATCAGAACTCGGCATATTGAGTATTCTATTGTGACATACATCGAAACGTGTGTCACGCGAACTTTGTGAACAGGAACATGCTATGCTGCCTGACCAGTGGAGGAAACTGATTATTTTTTTCCCCTCTTCATATATATATATTTTTTTTTTTTTGGGGGGGGGGGGCACATGTATGCACTTACGTGTCCCAGGTTGGGTACACAACTTCTTTCCGGTATGGGCAGCGTTGCCTTTTGTGGCCCTGTACAAAAATCTCCAAATACCCCCCCCCCCCGAGTACAAATAAAGTATTATTATCATATTCTTTATTAAGTCTTTTCCAACATGAGATCAGCGGTAAAAGCGCCGCCTCCAGCGAGAGCTTGCTACCTTCAAAAAAAAAAAAAACGAGCGTGCGCACGCACCAAAGCACTACAGGGCAACAAGCATGTGCTTAAAGCGGAGCTCCTACTGATGATCTTATTTTGCGCCACGATTACCGCGCAAATGCGCAAGAAAAGCTGCAAGAGCTCGAGAAGCAGCGCGCAGTAGGAACGATGTGCCCGGCCAACAGACGGCCGGCCGCCGCTCGATCGCTTGGTCTGCTTACGCGCATTTTGGAGGTTGGTCATCAGCTGATCGCTTTGCCTGTACAGAGGAACTACGCGTTAACGCGTTAACGTATCTCGTAATGCTCACCTCAAGCTCGACGTCATAAGATGCTCGCTGTACTTGCGAGTGGCAGCGCGCCGACACCACACTTGCGGCTTCTTGTACGGCGTACACATAGCTCGCATCGCTGAGTTTTTCCCTTTCCGAAGCGTTGAAGAACGAAAAAAGCTTTCTACGTTCGAAAGTGGCTGAATTCCGTGCCGCAGAACAATTGCAAGGGGGAATCCATACCGCCTACTGACGTTTACGGGCGGGACAAATTCAAATACGCGATTTTGTACTACCCAATACTTATAAACAAATCGTAGGGGGCGCTGCCAGCCGGTTTTCCGCAGCGCCTCCTGGGCAAAGCAGGAGGCCTATCACAGATGAACATGAGTGGTTATGAACCTACACTGTTAGCAAGTCCCGTGTATTTAGTGAATATTTGGGGTGAAAAACACGCTATTTACACAAATTACCATGAATTTACACGTTGAGTAATGAGTAGTTCGTTCAAAAATCATCCGAGGTTGTAAAAAACGTGTTTTGGTTCGGTTATACACGCACAGCAGCCGACCTCGAAAACACGCATCAGCCCCGGCGACGAACGCAGCATTGCCGGCTATCGAAGCATCGGAATGCTGGGGGACACACCTAGAAAGATCCGTGAAGACAAATGCCGCGGAAAGAAACATGTCTCGGAGACAGAGAGGCACCAAATGCAATTACGGCATGTCGGGGGACGGGGCGAACCAGGAGCTTTCGGCGCTTACCGTGCTCGCTGCCATTTTTTCTGGTCGATGGCAATGCCGCTTCCCTGTTGTCGCCGAGGTTTGTATTTATTTTAGGGGTCTTGATAATAGTTCCTCACACACCACAAATACAGTTATGGGTGTAATTACTCCTTATAAACAGTTAAAATGGATATAAAAAGCGTGCCCTCGATCTGAACACGTGACATTGCAGTTGGTTTCGTTTTGGCTTCAACCAACTGCAAGCGAAGGTGCCGCCGCTTCCCATGCAACCTCCTCAGAATTTACGGCGCTCCGGGGTGGCCAGTGTTGCTGCATCTGTAGGTCATCTTTAAGTTAGAGCTGACAGAAAAAATCTGGCCACGGCGCAACGCCGATGTACGCTGGAAGCGAGAGCCGGTTTGCTTTCGTTGTTTTTGTATGGTCGGAGCAAATCTGGCAACAACGCACGCTGTTTTGCTTCGACGGGAAACCGGGAAACCAGCAACAACGCACGTTGTTTCGCTTCGACGGGAAGCCAGAAGCTCCGCTGTTTGCGAACACATGTAGCGAGCACGTGACCGGAGAAGTGCCCCTGTGATGTTCCCGGAAGACGGAAAGTGTCATTCGTAATCGTCGTGTGTGCTTTGAAAGCGAAGGGAGTCGCAGGATCCACGAGTGCGCGACCACAAGCCAAGGTTCACGACAGCGCTGCGTTGAGTGCGGCGATCTCGTTCTGTTTGGTGCAACACGGCGATGCGAGTAGAGCTGAAACGTTCGTGGTGTGGTGCAGTGCTTGGAAGTAGAAAGTAGGGATGTCGCGAACCACCGAAGGTTCGATTTCGAAAGGTTTCGATATTTTCGAAGCGAACTCGAGGTTCGCATTCGAAAAATTTCGATATTTTCGTACCGACCGAGGTTCGAATTCGAAAAATTCGTAACTTTCGATCACAGTAGAGTTTCGAATTCGAAAAGTTCGAAGCTTTCACGGTTTCTAAAATTTCGGGTTCGAATATTTCGAATATTCTTTTACTTGAGGTTCGATAAATTCGAAGATTTCGAACTTTCCTAACTTAAAGATTCGATATATTCGAAAAATTTGAATTTCTTGGGATCTGAAGTTCGAAAAATTCGAAGATTTCGAAATTCTTTGGATATAAAATTCGAAAAATTCGAACGCTTCGAATTTTTATAGACATAAAGTTCGAACAATTCGAAGATTTCGAATTTCTTTCTGCATAAAGTTCGAAAAGTTCGAAAGTTTCGATTCTCCTTTAAAGCTAATTAAAAAAAAATTCGAAGGTTTTGAATTTTTTTCAAGTCCAAGATTTCAACGTTCGAAGTCCGGTTTTAATGTTCCTCCACAGTTTCAGTTTGAAATAACGTTTTCACGACTCACTGGTTTTCACGAAATCAGGTTTAGAAAAGTTAGGGTGTGATATTTAGACTCCGCGAAGTTGGTCAGGAAATTAAATGAGACGACGAGTGTCCCGGATGTGCTGGAATATTTGCCAGTGCAGAGTGACGTGTGACCATAGATCAGTAATTTTGACCACCAGCCCAGGGGAGGGGGGGGGGTCTTTAACGTACATAGCGCAGTAGTGATCACACGAACGCACTGTTTTACGATACTCATCCAGTTCGAAACTGCCAGGGGCGGGCAGGAGGTTGAGGCTCAGAAAAACCTTGAAGCGACTTGGCAAACTACCTCCCACCCCTTGCACGCTGGTAGTAATCCAATCGAACGCCGCCCGAGTGACGCTGGCATACAGTTAAGTTTGTAATTGTCCTGGAGGTTTATTTTCCGGGACGGAGGAAACGCCCCGCAAAAGTACAGAAGCCGACACAACTGGAGGTCGAGGAGCGTTCTACCATACAAGTGGCGTCGGAAGAGAAAAAACGGGCGGAGGGGGTGCTCCAGCCCCCTTCGCCTCCTTCCAGATATTTCGGACTGTAAAAGAAAACAATACGGGGAAAGTGGGCGTGGTCGAGCTTATTTTAATCTGAAATTATTTATGTGCATGTATAACTACGGTCGCTCTTCACAGCATAAAAGATCGCGTAGACGCCGTAGGTGGTCATTGTCGGAAACTCATTGTCAGAAGGCACTACTTGTCACATGCTTAGAGGTTCCGAAGTTCAAAGCTATGTCTTTTCGACCTCAATAACTGTGCCATTGGTAAAAGAAAGATAAACATAACAATAAATGCGGGGATAAAAAGCTGGAGAAAAAAAAGAAATGAACTATAAAAATCCCGCCGGAAGTGTTGTATTCTTGTATATTCAGAAGCTCAGAACTTCGAAACAAGTTTCTCCTACTCAAATGTGTACAGGCTAAAAAAAAAAAAAAAACACTTCCCAAAAACGTAAAGTTAAAAAAAATAAAAAAATAATGACGTGTTGAATTTGATTAATATTAGAAATCTTCCCCCATGAGTTAAAATTATTCCTCAACATGAAAAAACAACAAATACATTATTTTGTATTCTGCAGATGGCAATGATATGTTACAGATGTACTGTCTGTGGTGTTAATTTAAAGGCGATACCTCAAGCAACTTAGACGAATAACAAAATACCAAGTTTAGAGCATAATTGCCCGTAGATACATGTTTGGATATTTCTATCGAAACTCATCTTGAGTAACAATAATCACATCTTAAGACGACACTTACCTAAGCTATACATAGATCATTCTTAAAACGTTTAACATCTCAACCGCAAATAGCTTCGGCTTTAGCCCGCTTCAAATATGGCACAAACGACAATCGTCAAAAACCCGTCGTCCTTCCTCGCCCCTTCGGGAATTTGTTTCTTTAAAACTGAGCGTGCCAGAACATTGTAATAAACGGCATTGTCTTCCGTAAGGAACGCAGCACGGCATGTAAAAATTCGAGAGAAAAAAAATTACGAATGTACCTCACTACTTGAATTCAAATGAAACCGTCCGCCGGTCTTTCGAAGTTCGACGAACGTCGAACTTTTACCCTTAAAGTTCGAAGTTCGTCGAACTTTTGATTTTTCAGGATTCGATAGTTCGAAACTTTACGAATTCTCTCGATAAATAAGTTCGAAAGTTCGAAAATTATCGAATTCCTTGGCGTAGGAAGTTCGAAAGTTCGAAAAGCTTCGAACTTCTTAGTGCAAGAAATTCGAAAGTTCGAAAATCATCGAATTTTTTGGTCTGTAATGTTCGAAAGTTCGACAAGCATCGAATTTTGCAACGTAATAAGTTCGAAAGTTCGAAAGGGATCGAATTTTTTAGCGTAATAAGTTCGACGGTTCGAAAAGCGTCGAACTTCTTAGTTTAACAAGTTCGAAAATTCGACTTCCGTCGAATTTTACGATATAGAAAAGTTCGAAAATTCGAAATCTTTCGAACCTTTCGAACCGCTTGATTCGATCATCGAAACTTCGGTTCGAAAAAGTTCGCGGCATTCCTAGTAGAAAGCCACATTAACCCGGAGCGCAAATTGGTTGTTGTGGCGTTGAGTTTAACGGGTTCAGTTCCGTCGTCGTCAGCTGATCCAGTCCAGCTGGGGCGAGCGTCTTTAAAAGTAAATCTTCCTTAGTTCCGTTTCAAAATGTGGAAGTATCCCGACGGATAGCGTGAGTAAAAAGCTGCGGGTGTTTTCAACAAAATTACGTCGTTTTAATTGAACAATGGACTCCGGATTGCTGTCCTAAATCTGCCGTTTTTAAGCTTCGTGTTGGACTGCGTTTGCACAGCGACGTGTTTGCACAGCGACGCACACCGCTCGAGTAGATGATTAGGTCCTGCAAACGACCGGTTATGCAGAATTTCAGGAAAACTTAAGTCACCACCGATATTTTCCTGTATATCTCGTGTGAATTTGTTGCGCACATCATGCGGTGTGAATAAATTGGGGCAAGATTTCCTACCTGCCCACAGATGCATGAACTGAGACCATTTTTTACGTTGTGAACATAGTGCTTTTCCTTTATTTTGGGAAGAGGCGTTGGTGCATTTATTATGGTATAATCACTTGAGAGTTGAGAAGTCGGAGAAAGCGAGCAAGCTCTCCCAACTTGTCTCTTTTTCTCTCTGGCACTGCCCCTAGTTTCTAAAGTTTCAGTTTCAGTAGGCAATGGCATACATACTAGCAGGTACAAACTGCTCTAAAGCAGGTAAAAGGCAGGGGAGGTCAGGACGGTGCGCTTTTCGCAAGGTGACGGTAAATGCTTTTGCGAGGTATGCGGAATATGCAAGCGATTTTTTTACGCCCGTTGTTTGCGTCTTTCCAGCAAAAGGAATAAGATGATCTACAAAGGCGCAATCACAAGCCAAGATTTACGATAACAGTGCGTTTGCTTCGGTGGTCCGTGTAGTTGTATTTTACACTGCTTCCTGCAACACCGTGTCATGACGAAGAGGTGGAACGGTCACGGTTTGTGCTAGCCTACCGGTTGACAGAAACCCACATCGCCCGCATCGGCACCGAGTGCACTTGGGCTGTTGATGCTCAAGCCTTTCATCCGCGGCTTGTCGCCAGCTGCTCCTGCTGCTCAACGATGAGGACGCGGCGAGAGTGACCTTTGAAGTAAATGTAAATCCTCGTTCATCCAGTTATCCGGTGTCAAAGTGTGGAAGATGTCCAACGTGTACTGAGGGCGGGAACTGCGAGCGTTTTGCCTTGCTTTTATAACCGAAACCAGAGCAACGAGATAACTGCCTTGCGTACTCCAAAATGACGGAAGCAATATGTTTCGACAGGTCGAGTACGTCACCGGGGATGTAGGCGAGACGGTGCGCACTGTTTAAGCGCTTGCAGTATCCAAGAGTGGTACCCGGAAACCGACGTCAAAAGAGAAGGAGCTCGCGATTCAGCATAATGCTGTGTTACGAGCCCGTGAATCTTCAAAGTTCGGGGCGGTGGCGGTGTAAAAAAGACGCATCAGCGCCACACCAGTGATCACGAATAACACCGGTCACAAACTCCCGAGCCCCACCGCTCCACTCAACACTGACACGACATACGACAACAAACTGCATCAAAACGCCGCAAAAGTGAAGGCGTCTGCTCCCGTACTGCAACTAGCGGAAGTGAAGTGTTGGGCGGATGTCCTCCAAAAGAATATATAAAAATGCTTTGCGCAACGGTCATTGTCATTTATTATTGAATACATAATGATAAAATTCCCAATAACTTATTTTTCTATCTGATTCCAGCTAGCCGGACTGCTCATAACACTGGCTAAGCAAGAAAATAACAAATAATTGAACTTTTTCATGACCGGTTTAATATTTAATGTCAATACATCGTTATCTTTTGCAACGGATTAAGATTATAGATTTTGCCTCCACATGTGTTAAGTGCAAACAGATTTTACACACGGCTGTCCTTTCCGCCGTGTTTTGTGTGTTCTTCTATAAATCTGTAACGGTCAGCGACCAAAGAGCTCACCCGCACACGTCAAGCTTATATACCTCGCGGCGAAATGAGCGTGTCGAATAGGAAGTGTCGGGAGTATTGTCGTTGTAGTGATTGTGATTGTATATATGTCGGCAGCGGCGTAGACTTTCCATTTTCCGGGGGGGCAGGCTGAGAAGTTCCTCGGGGGGGGTTGGGGGTGCTGCGCGTTTTGTTTTCCCCAGAACTGGAGATTGAAGCTAACGCAAGCACGCTGGGATTCCATTTCCACGTATTTTGTCAATAAAGGCAACGTGGGCGTTATTTTGTTTACATCCTACTACTAGAAGCTCGTTACATGGCACGTAAACAGCGTCTCGGAAATAATAATAATAATAATAATGGTTTATTTTCCAGTGCCCACCAACAACTTAGCGTTCTATTGTGTGGTGCACAAACATGGGTGAAGTATTATACATTTAAGACAAGATACAAACTATCAAAGACAAACTGACACCAAACACAAGCAAAAAAAAAAAAAAAAGATCAAGGCCTTGGCCCGGAGAAGCTCTGCCCCCCTGGATCTCACCAGGGGGGCACGAGCCCTGTTGCCCCCCATAGTCTACGCCTATGTATGTCGGTGCTGTATAATATGTGCTTCTTCTGATGTCTGTATGATGTATGTGTGCTGCTACGCGCGAAGATTCCTAGAGTACAATTATTTTTTTACAAGCTGCTAGACATCTCACTAGGTGGCGCAAGTTACTTAACTGTTTCAGATATTTACTTGAGTTATATGTCCACGTAAGTTCGGCATTCGTTTGTCTGTCTAGAAGTTGCGTGGTATCAGTGGTTGGAGCTACCAACGTCCCTACTCCTAGGTGGCACGAGTCGTTACCTTATTCGAATATTTCGCTTGGTCGAGTCATTCATCTACTTGAAGTTCAGCGTTTGTTCATCTCTATCTGTCTAGCAATCCCGTCGCAGCTACCGTCGCCGCTGACGCACGTACTTTCGCACGTAGCGACGTCGGCTGGTCTAACGCAGCGATGAAGTTTATGCAAGTTTCGTCCGCTTAAAAGCCGACGACAGAGTAGGCATATGGAAGTTGCGCAGGATATCGGAGCGTAAAGGTGAGCGAGGCCGGGGCTACGGTGGGTACCAGCGGGGCGGCGCCGTCCTCCGTAGCCGTTCTCCGTTAGTCACCTCGTCCTTGCTCTACTAGGCATGATGCTAGCGATTGGAGACTGTATTTACTGCGCATAAAAGACATCGAACGAGAGCAAGCGTGTCCTGTGTGCTCTCACCGCTTCGCCTGTTCTCGGCTGCTGGCCGCCATGTTTTATAATAAACACGCTATGCCCTGTTTCGTGGAAGGCAGACACGGTGTATCGTGTTAAGTTTACACGGCACCTCATGTGTAAACGAATAACGCAGATGGCTGCGTGTAAAACGAACACGTTTCGACGTGTCCGAGATGGGACAACGGTTTACACGCTTGGACGTGTTATTTTTGCTAACAGTGTAGGTTGATCGGATAACAGTGTAACAGATGCGAAAACTTAAAAAGTTGTGAGCCTTAATGAAAACGAAAAAGCAAGTACCATATGTTTCTGAAGATAGTTTTCTTGATATTTTCTGAGTGGCTTTCAGCTGCTCAAAATGCAAACCAGCACTGCCTACAGCACAACCGCGCGTGCTCGACATAGTAATTATATGTGCGAACCACGCGACGTGCGTAAGCAACGGACGTGCAGTTGCGCGGAGGAACAGGGCAACAAATTCCGACTCTATCCTATTGTGCGCCTCAATATCGAAGCAGCAGACTACGATTAACGGAGTTATCGTATTCAAAGCGATAAGCAGCAGCAAGGTTAAAGTACACCGAGCAGACCTCACTCGCGTGAGAGCTGCTGGCCGGCAAAGGTTTCGGATCGGACCGCGTTTCAGTTCTATCAAATCACGATTTGTCTTGCAGGAATGCGGTTCCAACTTCTAACGATGAAGTACTAAAAGAAATCTTTTGCAAATGTGTATTCAACTGGCTGACGCCCGGATCCCGGGCCGCAGAGCCTCAGGTAATCTGACGCTTAACAACTCGACCTCACCTCGGCCGACTTGCTTAACCGCTTATGGTTGAAGAATAACAGTCCAGTCGCAAGTGGTGTAGGCGCTTGGAATCCGACTCCCGATTTTTTTCGCACGCTTCCGACTCAGAATACACAGGGAAAATAAACAGAACAAAAAATTGCAAGGCCGACCAAGCTAAACGCGCTCATTGTTGCCAATCGAGTCGATAAAACCGAAACCAAGACAAAATACAATTTTTTGGCGCACATTGAGCGATTTGGAGCATAATAGCGCGAGGTATTAGCTGTGGCGCAGTTTCCGCAAAATGGCGCAGGATGGCGCAGACAAATGCGTCTGGCGCAAAATGGCGCAAATGGCGCAGCCGTTCCACCCCTGGACATGGTAGCGAGCACGAAAGGCGCATGCGCAAAGCGCGGCTCCCTAATGCGGCGGCGCGTCGTCGGACGGCGCGGCGATGCATTTCGGCACGCGCTCCCGTGCCCCGCAAACTTTTGCTCCCGACTGTACTTAATACATTTTGTTCTATTAATGTCTCGCTCAGTAGACAAAAATACGTTTTTGTGTCTGAACACTCGGAAATATTTACTAAAAACAAATTATGTGCAGTAACATCAATTTATTTACACATCTTGATTGCTACGCCTTGGGTTTGGTATTCCTTTTTACGGGCCGTCTTTAGCACGAAAACCGAATCGGCGTATCGACGCACGCCAATGGTCACACGCAGAGTCTAAATTAAAAGCTGATTCCCCAATTCATTAGATGAGTTCGATCTGAAGGATTTTGAAGTGTCCGTGATTTATTCGTTCATTTGCAGATAAGCTTTCAGCGCGTAATAAGCAATGTTGCGAAGCACACTAAGTAGATTGCACTTAAATTACTACTTCAAGTAGGTTTAAAAAGACGTGTACTTTAGTTGAAGTACATTCCATGAGTATGCAGTAGTACTTTACATGGAAGTATTTTTTGACGCTTTCCAAAGAAAGTGAACCTGCCTTCTTCAATGTACATTCCTTAAATGCTGTCTTGTTAAATTGGTATCGCAAATCGATGCTTTGTCATCTCTGAAGATATTCTAGGAGGGATATTCTGCTCTCACCAGAAACGCGAGCAGTCGACGCATCGTTCATCCGGTCATTTCTTTGAGTGAAGTAATGGTGGCTATAAGACCGATGCAAATAAGGGCCTTATTAGTTGATTGTGTACAATTGTTCGTCGGCCAGAGAAAAACAACTTCTGTGTGACCTCTTGACTTTATCCAATATCCGCCGCCATTTTCGAAAATAACCCATTCGCCCCCGATTACCTCTTGGACAGTGCATACCAGTTTTTAAAATACAGTGCAAAGGGGATTAAAAAGGGCAATATCAACAGTTGTGTTAAAACGTACCTGTACTTTAAAAGTAAATTCTATTTATAGTAATTTACTTCACCTACATTGCGCAGGTGAACTTACTACTTTACTTGAAGTGCAAAAACTTTCATTTACTTGTACTTTTCGTCAGCACTCTCAAAAAAGCCCGTGCGTCTACTTTCCGGCACAACACACGGAGAGCCTATCACCGCGACTTACGGAGGCAAGCTCAGAGAATGACGATGCCTTAACATATGCTTCGACCAAAAAACGCAGTTTGAGTTGTGACATAAGGCTATGCAAGCGTGACATTTTGCATTGCTTAATGTCACAACTCAGACTGCGTTTTGGTCTAAACTTGTGTTTCGGCATCGTCATTCGCTGAGCTGCCTTCGTAAGTTACGGTGATTGGCTTTCCGAGTGTGGTGCGGGAAAGTAGACAAATGGGCTTTTTTGAGAGGGAAGTGCATATGAAATGTAATTTACCCAACATTGCTGTACATTATGCGCATCAAGAACTAGTTGTAAACCGTTACCGAAAAGACAAATTAACGAAATATGTTACTCGTTACTTGCAAATAAAAGAAACGCGTTACCGTTACCGTTACCGATGAAAAGTAACACTGGTTACTTTTGCGTTACTTTTTTAAGTATGAATAATCTCGCTTTACTTTTTGACGTTACAGTTCTCCATAAGCGCCATATTTCAATAAACATTATGTTCATGCAGAAGCTGAACATAATTACTTCATTTTTGTTACAATTTCAACTACAGAATCACAAAAAATGCAAAAAAAAAAATTTAAACATTTACGTAACTTGGCGCCTGAAACACGAAAAAAATTTATGTGAAATTTGTTTAGGTCTTGGGGAAAAAAAGTAATGAATAACGTAACTCCGTTACCCGTTACTCGAAATAAGTAACCTATATGTACCTTACCCGTTACTGTTTTGAAAAAGTAAGGAGTGCGTTACACGTTACCCAGAAAGCGTAATGCGTTACCGGTAACGCCGTTACCTGTAACGCGTTACCGCCAACACTATGTCAGGAACAGAGTTAGACAAGGAATTTAAAAATGTTGCTTTTGAAACGCCACAATAAATTATGAGGATAGTGGCATGTTTCAAATTCTCGCGTTATGAAATAAAAAGGATGAGTAACAATGTTATACCTTGTGAATGTTGAATATTTTGTACATTTTCTTATATAGTCTGTAGTCATTGAAGGCTGATTCCATATTATTGTTTCGTTTTAAAACATTGCTGAGAAATATATTAGACTGAGTGTTTTGTCCGGTAGCTCGCAATAACCAGTTTATCTTCTTTTTTTAACGTTTCGACGAGTACAGGATAGCTACTGAAAATAATCGCATCACTTCGATTTTGTACTGCTTCTATCTTGTAAATTCGTTTCTTTGTAAAAAGGTTCTAGAAAAAAGAAAGACGTTCCAGACGTTATACAATTAATAAAAAGTTCGGAATGGTCGTTGGTATTTCGTTACGTTATTTTACATTTCTTTTAGGAATTCTAACATTATGCCTGCCTTTTAGATAGGTGTTCAGTACACAAGTTTCGAGCTCAACTTACATATTAAATTCCGTTCAAATCGCGAGAGCTTGCTGGGTACACTTTTTGCAGAATAGTCGTCCAGCACATACCCATTCTCAAATCATAACCTTATAATACTCCCAGAGGATTTATTATGTTTACATTTTTCCGCATTAACTTTTAGTTACCAGGGAGTTAAACACCATTTGTCATAACCAGCACGGCTTTTGTCAAGGGAAATATGTTCAAAGAAACCTTGTAAAACTTTTGTCAGAAGGGCACATTAAAGGACTTCAGAGCGAATTCCTTTACAGCTAGGCTAATTAGCTCACGATATGGCACTTAACGGCACGCGCTGGATTGCCGACCCTTTAAAGGAGTTCGCTCTGAACGTCTTTGACGTGCCCGTCTACAGGGGTATTACGTTTACTAAGTTCGCAAGGCTGTCTAAACGTTTCTTGCCTTCTCTTCTCACGCTTCCCTCCCATTTCGCGCAAAATTTTCGCTACATTTTTTACAAAATTCAAAGAAAAAGTTCCCGCTAAATCTAGCGAGGAAATTTTTTCGCTAAATTTAGCGGGGATTTTTTTCGATAAATTTAGCTTGAAAGGTTTTTCGCTAAACTTAGCCGCGAATGTTTTCTGATAAACTTTGCGGGGAAATTTTTCCGCTAAAGTAGCGGGAAATTTTTTTCCACTAAATTTAGCAGTAAAATTTTCCCGTTAAATTTAGCAAAATAATTCTACCCTAAATTAAGCGGAAAAAATACAAATCCGCTGAGGCAAAGTTGGATAGTTTTATTTCCTTAGATTCTTCGCACGTACAAAATACTCATAGACAGTACACTTCGACAAATGTATACTTTATTAGCTCAGAAAAAGCTCGCATTATGCATAAATCATCATTCTGTCACGTCTGGTCATATTAAACTATATTCAACAAAACATTTGAATGGTCCGCACCTCTAGATAATGCCCTCCGAGTTATATTTTAACTTTAAAACATGTAAATTGTGTGTATCCCAGCAAATACGGTAAATTCTTCGGCAAAAATAAAAACCTCCAATTAGTTTTTTTTTTTGTTTCGCAGTTTGCATTAGATTGGGTGAGACTCGCACAAATTATATCGTGATTGCGGCCGCCCAGTACAACTCGTCCACTTGGAATTCTGCGGACATCCCATCAGAGTCCGAACCCTCCAAGTGTCAGAAGTTTGCGATTGTTGGAGACTGCGAGAACTGTGTCAATGCCGGAAATTAAACGGAGGCATGCGATGGCAACTGTGAGACCACCTGCAGTTGACGATGGTGAAAATAAAGCGGTTACTAAAGATGCCTTTGCCGTAGAAATAATAAAAAATATATATTGGTTCTACAACAAGCCATTGATGTAAACATAGGTAACGAGCTGCTGTCGGCGTAGGGCACATCATTAGCAGAATGTTCCCGACTGTTTCTTTTTTTATGTTTTTGAGTGGAATTGTACTCTGGTACAATCTTGCCACAGGAATGCGCTCTGAGCCATAAACAGTTTGCCAAATTATACGCAATAACCAAGTAGCACGCGCAAGCTTGATTAGTATCAAATATGCCAAGTAAATATCTTAAACTAGGCTCTGACCTGCGCATACCCAAGCTGCTATTTGCTTTAGATTTTTCGCTTTACAGCAGTCACTGCTGCAGGTGCCACCACGCGCAGTGGTTAGAGTTGAGTTGAGAAAACGTATTTATTTAATGCCATGCATGGCATTAAATATTATATATTTAATGCCATATATTCTCATGTAAATATTTGTTTTTTTTTCAGCATAACCAAGCAGAGAACAAAGCTGGAGGCCCCTCGAATAAACTAAAATGACGGAGCGACTCGCGTTACAACTCTCTGCAAGGGGAGTGCACTCCAACGATACGTTGTCATGTGCCTCGCTCTGACGCTTTGGTCGGCTCGCTAGGGCCGTAGCCTTCGCCTATGGCACGTTAGGGTGAAACAGGAAGCCTCAGTACTGTGCTTAGGGAGGGGCCGCTTTTGTAGATTTGACACCCACAGCACAAAAGCACATACAAATAAAGAGTGTTAATTATAGTGGCGCAGTAGCACCAATTCTAGCTACGGGATAAAGCCTCGAGTCGTTCTTCCTCGACCTTCAGAGCAAGAACAAAATGGAAAGAAGCAAAATGGCTAAAATATATTTGATTCGATTCCGCTTTTCTTTCTTCTCTTTTTTGTACACTGTGAAGAAAAAGGAGAATGCGTGATCCAGGGCATACTAGAAATCATTGGTTAAAAATCGGAACGAAGCACATTTACATGTTATTCAGCGTTAAATGTAATCAAATACTGTTACTAAACACGTTTGTCAAAAATAATCGATCATTTCACTCACTGCGCTTCAAATTATTCCTAGGCTACTTTGCCTTATTTTTCTCCAGATGTAAGTGGACAGACATTTCAGACTTTCTAAAATCCCCAAAAATGGTGGGGTTGAGGGACAACAGGAGCTTTTTACGGAAATAAATTTTCAGCTATGGACTGACGGCGGATATTGCAAAAATATGCCATAATTACCTGCATAACTACTAAAATATAACCACACGGTTGCAATAAGCAACTTGCTGAACATCGCCGAAATCCTCTAAATCCACTAACTAAATAACCGCATCCCCTCTCCATGGCCGAGGCGCTCAACGCACGTACGCCATGCTTCTTCCTTACCAGGGAGGCGACTTGTGGCGGTATTGCTTCGCGCCATAGCGCCGGAAAATGCTTTACAGGCCTTATATATTTCTAAAGTTAGTTGATTTAGTGGTTTTCGATCATGCTTACCAAGTTTGCTATTGGAACCATGTATTTCATATCACAACTTTGAAAGGTTAATTTGTTAAAGCTTGTTAATTATTTAACTAATTAGTACGTTTCTTGCAATCGCTAACACCCACCATGGGTGGCATTCTGTTCCCGCGAAAGCTTAAAACTTCTTTTTTCTCAAACACCCTATTTTAAGGAATTTGTAAGTCTTCGCTGAAACAATGTATCGCAAATATTTCCTCCGATTTCCCGCATCCCCCAGCTTAGCGGAAATTATGTAAAAAAAAATAACAACTGATGTTTTCCCAGGCAGCGAATGGAGATGACAAAATATTGATTATCTTGTGTGCAGAGCATACATAAAAAAACCGCGTGAGGGCGCAGGTTGTCGTGGCTCTTTAATTCTGCGTCTGCTTGAGCACATCAAAGGAAACTGCCCAAACCTTCTCAGGCAGAGTGTCAACAAGAGATACACCCAAGAGCTTACAGTGCAAGTTTTTGCAAGCACATATCAAGCCCAACCTTTCGTAAACTTTTCTTACAGCCTTGGACCAACATAAATATACACAGGGTGTTTTTTATTTTTTTTTCCCATAATATAAAAGGTTTTTTTGTTCTTTGAACAGAACTTGCATTAGTATACTTTTACTCCTGAGGCCTAGTTGGTTGTCATGCGGCCAATGGAAAAGAGGCAAAATTGTTAAGTAGCCTGATAATGAACTTAAAAGTTTCAATTAACCTTTTCTTTCATTTTCATTTGTGAGGGAATATGGTATTCGGGCAACTGACTCTGGACGTCGATACGGTCCAACCACGCCGTAAACTTTTAACAAAATTTTAATTAAATTTTGTGGTGGGCACTACGGAGCAAGAAGTGTCATCCTTGTAGACGTCTTCATTCATTTAGTATTCGTCCTTGTGGCTAGGAATGTCTCAAAATCGCCGTGGTGTACTCGTTCCTTCGCGGTGGCGGTGGAGTGACAATGCACCAGTCACACCACTATTGATGCAATATACGCTACGTGAAATACTCGAGTGATTCCATCGCCGTGCTGCCTTACCGGACACGGCCTGCTTTCCTGCTCGTTTCAATAAATGAAGGATGCCAACTGCTATGGTGCCTTCAAAGCGATATTTATTTATCCGTGGAACTGGCGCCTTCGCCGAGTCTGGTCGTTGTAATCAGTCGGCGGTAAATCAAATAAGCAGCAATTGTCTTGTCCTATAACAATGTCACACATAATCCTGCCGTCACCTAAGACATGAGGTAGGAAATCTACCAGCATCTCGCCTCGTGCGAGATAGCGGAGCTACCTTGAAGTCCCGACGCGCAGTTGCGTTTGAGAGCGTTTGAGTGCGTTTGACGGCGTTGTGTCCAGAAACGAAAGCGACTCACTGGCACATCTGTACTTCGCATGAAGCGTGGAATCCAATCAAGGAATAGCTTGGCACGCGACATAAAAGACAGGGATGTCCTGGTTTCCTGGAGCCTCAATGTGACCTTAATGCAGTCAAGCGCGCACTCAAACGGGCTTGAACACAACTTTACGTATGGGCCTTTAGCCGCCTTGCGACGCTGTTGTCCCGTTAAAAGAGCAGCGAGCTCGCGCCCGAAATCGACATTGCCGATGTCGCCACATCGGCCGAATCAGGGAACAGATGACGCGCTGTTGTCATAGCGCGAACGATTCCGCCAGCTCCGCAGTCTCCCGGTGATATGTTCCCTTGGGCAGTCTGTCTCTGCGAGGTAGTAACGCGCTGACGCCACCAAGGGTCAACGCTCATAACTACGGTAGGCTTGGCCTTAAGGAGGCCGATGACGTCGCGGGCAAGTCGCGGGCGCGACGGATATTTCGAGGCGTACCGCGCTCTTCGAAGGCTGATTTTGAAGCGCTCGCCAGAATCGAACATTTAGAACGAAAAATACAGCCACTCGTTTGAAATACAAGCGTG
The DNA here is from genome assembly GCA_037355805.1 of Ixodes ricinus. Classification (NCBI taxonomy): domain Eukaryota; kingdom Metazoa; phylum Arthropoda; class Arachnida; order Ixodida; family Ixodidae; genus Ixodes; species Ixodes ricinus. The sequence goes on from JAZHYW010006342.1 coordinate 27,247, forward strand.
CGATTGTTATTAGCGGATAGAGTTGATCATGTTTTACTTATTTCTGAACGTGAGAGGTATATTGTAAGTTTTGATTCACTTTAAGCTGGCACTGACGATAGTAGGCCCCTTTCCGCATTCACGTTTTTGCTTTCGTATTTCCTTTCCACTTTGTGCGAATTCAACTTACACTACATAATTAATATATGTACTTTATACATTTGGTCCTATTAATGTCTCGCTAAGTAGAAAAATAGACGTTTTTGTGTCTGAACGCTCGGATATGTTTACATTAAATGAATTATGTGCAGTAACATCAGTATATTTACACATCATGATTGCTACGCCTTGGGATTGGAATTTCTTTTCTTACGGGCAGTCCTCAGCACGAAAACCAAATCGGCGAATCGGCGCACGCCAATGGTCACGCGCAGAGTCTAACTTGGAAGCTGATTCCCCACTTCATTGAAGAAGTTCGATCTGAAGGAGTTTTAAGTGTCTGTGATTTATTCATTTATTTGCAGATAATCTTTCTGTGTGTATTAAGGAGACTCGGGAAGCACTCTAAGTAGATTGTACATAACTACTCCTTCAAGTAGGTTTAGAAAACGTATACTTTACTTAAAGTACATTCACTGAGTAAGTAGTGGTACTTGGAAGTATTCTCTGGTGCTTTCCGCAGAAAGTAAAACTGCCGCTTTCAATGTACATTCCCCAAATGCTGTCTTGTTAAATTGGTATCGCAAAAAGATGCTTTGTCATCTCCGAAGATTTACTAGGAGGGATATTTTGCTCTCTCCAGAAACGCGAGCAGTCGACGCATGGTTCATCCGGTCATTTCTCTCAGTGAAGCAATGGTGGCTATTAGACCAAAGAAAATAAGTGCCTTATTAGTTGATTGTGCTAAATAGTTCGTCGGCAAGAGCAAAACAACTTCTTTGTGGCCTCTTGACTTTATCTAATATTTGCCGCCATTTTAGAAAATAACCCATACGCCCCCATTACCCCTTAAACAATGCACACCAGTTTTTTTTTTTTTAATACAGTGCAAAGGGGATTGAAATGGGCAATATCAAAGATTGTGTTAAAACGTACCTGTACTTTGAAAGTACAGTCTTTTTATAGTACTTTGCTTCACGTACATTGTGCAGGCGTGCTTACTACTTTACTTGAAGTACAAATACTTTAATTTACCTTGTACTTTTCTTCAGCACTCTAAGAGAACCCCGTGCGTCTACTTTGCCGCACACCACTCGGAGAGTTAATCACCGCAACTTACGGAGGCAGCTCAGCGAATGACAGCTGCAGAAACATATGTTTAGATAAAAAAACGCAGTCTGATTTGTGACATAAGGCAATGCAAGCGTTATAGCTTGCCTTTGCTTAATGTCACAACTCAAATTGCGTTTTTTGGTCTAAACATATTTTTCGGCACCGTCATTCGCTGAGCTGCCTCCGTAAGTTGCGGTGATTGACCCTCCGAGTGTTGTGCAGGAAAGTAGACGCACGGGCTTTTTGAGATTGAAGTGCATATTAGATGTACTTTGTCTAACATTGCTGTACATTATGCGCATCAGGAAGACAGTTAGACAAGGGATTTAAAAATGTTTCTGTTGAAACGCCCCAATAAGTTATGAGGATAGTCTCATGTTTTAACTTCTCGCGTTATGTGAATAAAAAGGATGAGTAACAATGTTATACTATTTGAATGGTGAATATTCTGTATATTTTCTTAAATCGTCTGTAGTCATTGAAGATTGCCTCCATCATACTGTTTAGTTTTAAACATAGTTAAGAAATATATTAGACTGAGTGTTTTGTTCTGTAGCTCGCAATGACCAGTTTATCTCGTTTCTTTTTTTTTCATTTTGAAGCGTTTTGGCGAGTACAGGTTAGGTATTTAAAATAATAGCATCACTCCGATTTTGTATTGCTTTTATCTTGTAAATTCGTTTTTTGTAAGAAAGTCCTAGAGAAAAGAAAGACGTTCCAAAAGTTATACAATTAATGAAAAGTTCGGAATGGTCGTTCGTTCTTCGTTACATTACATTTTTTTCAGGAGTCCCAACATTATGCCCGCCTTTTAGATAGGTATTCAGAACAGAAGTTACAAGCTACGTCTGCATATAAAATTCCGTTCAAATAGCGAGAGCTTGCTGGGTAGACTTTGTACAGAATAGTCGTCCAGCACATACCCATTTTCAAATCATAACGTTATAAAACTCCCAGGGAATTTCATATGTTTACATTTCCCCGCTATAAATATTAGTCACCAGGGAGTTTTACATCATTTGTCATTACCAGCATGGCGTTTCTCAAGGAAAATATGCTGAACGAAACCTTATAAAACTTTTGTCAGAAGGGCACATTAAAGAAATTCAGAGCGAACTTCTTTACAGATAGGCTAATTGGCTCACGATATTGCTCTTAACGGAGCGCGCTGGATCGCGGACCCTTTAAAGGAGTTCATCATGAACGTCTTTGACTTGTCCGTCTACAGGGGTATTACGTTTCCGAAGTTCGCAAAGCATGTTCCCCGGCCAGAATTATGTAATTTATTTTGACTCTTCCAACGGTTTTCCCTTGTAAATCAGGAGCTACTGTAACAAAGCTGGTTAATCTTGGTCTTTCTTTAGGTTTTTCCGATTGGTTCGCCAGCTACTTCAGTGATCGCTTCAATATTGTACCCCAACTAGTATGCAAGCTATGTATGTCCCTACGAGTTAAATTACGGAGTACCACAAGGGTCTAAACTCAGACTTTTGTTTTTCGATCTTTTTGGTAGCAACCTCCTATATATCGTCATCAACTCAGAGATACTTCAGTTTCTGATGGAGTGAAAATTTATTATAGTAGCCGCATGCTTGCATACTGCAAATTGTTGCAAAATCACGTTGATGCAACTGACCTTTGATGTCGTCGTTTTTTGTTGTTTTAAAGCGGTAAATAATCGAAACATCAAATCTTCGCAAAACAATTTGATACAAGTTGATATGATCTATAATCTCCATAAATGATAATCACACGCTCGTGTTTTGAGCGGTAGGCTAAATGTTTTGTAATAAATGCCCGATTCCGGATGCGCTCCGAAACCGGACAGCGAGTAGCACAATTAATGCATCTTGGGACAACCGCCGCCCTCATGACGTTGCCAGTCCCTTCACAGCCAAGGGTGGCGTGCTTATCATCTTTGCCACTTGATGGCGTCAACGTCTTGCAACCTCGCCTCTTGGAGTACTCGAATACTGTATAGTCGGTCATTTCGGCGGTCTCGACAATCACTTGTCATTGCTGGTGGGATTGTCCGTAGTTGCTAGCGCGATGACGATCATCACGAGAGCGATGGCGATTGGGAGCATGCGGATGACGCGCAAGACATCAGCGATGACGAAGACACCGTGGGATCACTCACATCGATGACGACCGACAAGCGTTTCGGCCTAGAACCCTACATGCTTGATCCTTGTGCTTTGTCGTCGTCAGAAGCAACATATTCGACCTATAGCCACTGCATACTGAAAGTCGTGTCATTGATTCATCCTCTGACACGCTCTCAGCCTCTATAAAAATCCTCTTCTTTCTCTTTCCAGTGCCATTAATTGGTCAATCGTACGCCCGGTTTAGGTTTGCCCATAGAGTTATTCTAATGTGCGCTAGAGGTTCAAGTGGCGCTAGTGTGCTGACACAAATTGAAGCAGACAGCAACCAGTCAAAAATTGACTTCCGGTAATGCATTTCAATGGGAAAAATTGAGTGCATTTTCTCCTGCGCACGTTCATAAGAGCAAATATCTCGAATAATTCGTACGTACTAGGTAGCTTGGAACATTGCATTAACCACGGTGCTAAAACGGCTGCGTACATGTATTTATGTGGACTGTCGGACACTGTTGGCGCCAACACGACGTCGGCGCTTTTCAGCATGAGGAACATACGTGCCAAACGAACGAAAAATATCTGGAAGCCAAGGGAGATGGTAAGAACTACGCAGTAACACTGGATCAGTAACTACCTGTGCATGCACGATCAAAATAAATTAAAGGCCACGCAATATATTGCGGTTTTAAATAAGTAAGTACTGCTTTATTTTCTTTGCTCTCTGCGAAGATGCATGTTCTAGCGTTCAAAATATCACCCGCACGCTCGAAATCTTGAGAACAAGCGCCCGATAAAAACTGCCCGGTAGAGAAAACAATACGAAGAGGCACCTTTTATAGCCCACGTAGTACTTTATTGTTTACGTTTTGAATGTTTTGATCCGCTCGTGCACGACGGGGTCATGTTTTATATGGGGACAAGACTGGCATATTAGCAATACATCAGCGTCCCCGGATTGCTGGCGAACCTTGAACACACCCTATATTTCTTTCGATGGTAATTTAGCTTTGAATCGTCGCTTGTTTTTACACAGCTGCTGCGGAACACATGTTTGTGACTGAAATGTAGCGAAGATAAACATCGCTCACTGATGAAGACAAATGCGCTAATAAAGCAATTACACTTTTACAATGTTAATCAAGGCACCTAGTATTCGGTACGACCCAAATAACCAAAGTGTTCCATGTTAATTTCCGGCGAAGTGGCAAAATGCACTCGCGTTTTCCCATAGAAAATCACAGGAGCACACACAAAGCAGACTGCTTGCTGTCTGCTTAAATTTGCGTCGCGGAAGTCGCATAAGTCGCATAGACACTAGCGCCAGTTGAACCTCTAGCGTGCATTATAATATCTCTATGGGATCGCCACTTCCGTCCGGCATTTGTGCCCTCCTGTGTCGCGGCCTCGCATTCGCCGGCGGCGTGCATGCGGATACATACTACGTTGCCGGCCGCCCGTCGAAGCTTTTTCTTTTTTTTTTAGCGGTAAAGCGTATGTGGCGTGTTTTGCATTTCGAAACATCATCGTACTGCCGCTATGACGTGGCCTTGTTAAATCACTTGCGTGTGTTTACAAAACGCTCATTCACGTTTTTTCATCTCGTCATCGCATTGGCGTGTAAAGGCAGAAACAAACAGAAATACAAGCAGTGATACTATTTGCTGTCGACTGTTTTGGAAACAGGCGAGTCGGCGACACGAAAACTGCGGTGTGCTTTGCTCCGTTCACAGCGTAAGATCACAGTTTCGCCATAACAGAAGCATGTGCGCGCTTATCGCCTTGGCTTCCCGGTCGGCTGAAGAGGAAATAAGATTAGGACGATCTGTCTCATGTTCAATTTTATTGTATTAATTTTTATAAAGCGGAATATTGCATCTGATCTCGAACCGAATGATCCGACCAGACAAACAGCGGAAGCATCGACAAAACTCACGTACCTGCTCCAGATGTGAAGCAATGAAAAAAATACCCAGTAGCAAAAACGTCAAGGACACCGGCAACTTATATCCTAGCGAAAACACGAAAGCTGCGAGTCGGAATGACGCAGAAAACACTAATCTACCAAGGGTTTGCCAGCAGCAACGTTATTAGATTCGCTCAGTTGCGGAACTGCTCATAGACGCTGCACGCACGAGCGCTACCCTTCTCACTCACCACGACTCGCCTCCCGTCGTTCGACGCGCCACACGACTGTTTTGGTAACTGTAGTGGATTCTATGGGGTACTTATGTTTCGAAGCGCAGCGTCTAGATGGCGTTCCACCGTACTCTATGGCAACGGCGTAGACTTTCCACTTGGGGGGGGGGGGGGCAGGCTGGCTGAGGAGTTCTTCGGGGGGGGGGGGGGGGGCTTTTCACCGCAATTCTTTTTACACCGGCAATTATCAGTAGTTTATTTTAGGGTGTACATTTTACAGCGTATGTATTTCGCCAGGTATACATGCTGTGTTTCAATGTCAGATATACGTCGCTGTGTGTCAATGTCAATCATCGTGCAAGCGTAGCCGTGTGTTCATCGCCGGTACCACGGCGGATGCGCCGGCGAGCACAAATCTGAAAAACAAAAATCTTGTGCCAGCTGCGAAGTTGTAGGGGTAGAACCCAGGCCACTGTGCTTCTGAAGCTGTAATCCACTCGGCCACGAGTCTTTCGTCTTTAATACAAGGAAATAATAGCCTGCGGATGCAGAATATCAGGTCACACGCTCATTAACAAGACAACGCTCAAAACGGTGTTCGAACTCAACAAAGACTCAACGCTCATTAACAAGACAACGCACAAAACAGTTTTCAAACCAAGCAGACCACTCGGACATAAAAGTAATCGATGCCGCGTTACCTTCTCGCCAGAACGGGAGATTGAAGCTAACGAAAGCACGCTGGGATTCCATTTCCCATGTATTTTGTCAATAAAGGCTATAAAAATGTGACTACTAGAAGCTCGTTACATGGCAGGTAAACAGCCTCTCGGTAAGGATCATGGCCCAGAGGGGACGGGGGCTTTGCCCCCTCCCGGATTTCACCAAGGGACACGAACCCCGATGCCCCCCGCAGTCTACGCCTATGCTCTATGGAACACACAGTTCGTAAAACTAAAAAAATGAAAGCCGTTTACAACTCCCTGTAATGCCGAATTGGAGCGTAGCTCTTGAGGAGGGGGGAAGGTGCGGAGGGGGGGGGGGGGGTTCACGTGACCTCGGGGGTCACGTGACCTTGGGGTGGTCACGTGACCTCGGGGGCCACGTGACCTCGGGGGTCACGTGACCTCGGGGGTCACGTGACCTGGGAGGGTCACGTGACCTCGGGGGCCACGTGGCCTAGGGGGTCACATGACCTCGGGGGTCACGTGACCTCGGGGGGGTCACGTGACCTGGAGGGGTCACGTGACCTTGGGGTGACCTTGAGGTTACGCCGACGCTGACGCCAACGGCGACGCCGACGGCGACGCCGACGCCGCTCAAGCCGGAAACGGGCGCCTAAGAGCTGCGCTCTAAAATCTAGATGGCGCTTCGTACGACGAGAGGCGGACTGAAGTGATAGAGTGAGTGAGGGGGGGGGTGGAGGAAGAGGGGTCCCCCTTCCGCAGGACATCCACAACTGAGGTAATCTAGTACCGTTGACCAGCAGTGACCTGCCGCGGCGCTCGGTGGAAGGACAGCCTAGGAGGCACTAGCGTCGAAATAAGAGAGGAGAGACTCGCGGAAATGAGAAAAGAGCTAGAGAATCTCAAGGAAAGAGGTCTTGGCGCTATTTCAGTATCCTAGAAGTCATCCTTGAGGTCGTCCTTGAGGTCGTCCTAGACGTCGACCTTGAGGTCGTCGTCGAGGTCGCCCTAGAAGTCGCGCTTGAGGTCGTCCTAGACGTCGTAAAGATAACAGCTTCGCTTGTCCTCCACCTTCACGTGAAGTGGAAGGGCTCTACAACTTTACATGGGTACCGTACTATCAGCTAAAAATTGAGGTCAGTGCTTCAAAGTTCTAACACCAGGGAGACAAAATTATGCGCCAGCTCGCATCCAATGCCGTTAGCGCCTACTGTCGAGAGTGCTTCATTTGTATAAAAGAACGCTAGAGAGCTCCTTCCCGAAAGGGACTCTTTAGGCGAAAGAGCATTTGTTGTGCCGTGTGGCACGAACTCCTTCTCCTTCTAGAAGACTATCCTTTCTATTGAAGAAGCTTGAAGGGGTCATAAAACGCTTTTCCAACTTTTTCCTGTTTAGCTTTTCTCCTCAAATCATAAATCACGCATTGTACCAAACAGTTCAAGAAGACGGAAAGGGGGAGTCCTCTCTTGCTCGGACTCTCGTTTGTGTACCCGTACACAGCCATTCTCCCCCAGAAGATTAGCCCGTCGCTCAGAATTTAGACAAAAGTTGCTTTCCCAACCCTGTTCACCCCGAAGCTGGCAGTGCTGTGGAAGCTACGTGCACGTTGGACCAGCCACACTTTTGCCACGTGATCACGCTTTCTCGCGCATACCCACCCGCAGAGAATGAGATCAGGTGATGAAAGGGAGGCGACTGATAATAATAATGTTTATTTTTCCGTCAAAACACAAATGACGGAGGGAAACCGAGGAAAAAAGCTGCATCATGCAGCTTGATGGGCCCTTGGCCCGTCAAGTCCTTACACATGGCAGCAGTGGCACAAGTAATTCAAAAAAAGAAAACCAAAAGCCTAGAAAAGAAAAAAGAAGCCAGAAAAGATAAGAAGTTCAGAGATAAGAACAGGACAATATTGCAAAAAAGGTACGACTATATAAGAGGCAAACAAAAACAAAGTACATGCAAGCACAGCATTATTCAATTTAGTAAAAATTAAGTAAATTTTTAAGTAAACATGTCAACTAAGTAAACATGACAACTAAGCAATCACATTTGAAAAAGAAAGAAATGCTCGGAGATTTTTCACAAATGTTGTGGGAAGATCAATATTGTGAGTAACAAGAAAATTAAGCAGTCGATTGGTCCAGCAGGCGCGCAGCTTCCTCCACAATGTCAGCTTAGGGGTGAAGGGAATAAGTGAGGTCCGGTGTCGTGTGACGTGCGTGTTGGACCCGGTCAGGCGCTGCGGGTGCCCGGCGACGCGCTGCGGGGACCGCGAATGTGTCACAGTGAAAAGGCAGAGAGCTTACGAAGGGAAGGAGGTACGAAATAGTCCGCTGTGTTTTCAAAATTTTGTACCAAAAGTCAGGCTTTTGACTTTCTACCCTTTTTCTTTGGGCCCACTGAACGATGTGTTATTAGTAAAATCCCAATATAAATTGATACATTCCAGCCCAAAATTTGTTTCATGGGCCCTTTAAGCGGTCCCGTCTGACAGGGGTATCATCGTGAAACGGAGTATAGTCACTACTTTCAGTGATCCCTTGAGAGGCATTTTCTCCAAAGCCTCCTCAAGACTAACACCGCCCGGCTAGCTCAGTCGGTAGAGCACGAGACTCTTAATCTCGGGGTCGTGGGTTCGAGCCCCACGTTGGGCGCATTTCATTTTGCTTCTGCATTCTATTTATTGCATTTCTTTCTTGCAACGCATTCCTCCAAGGAATCATTGACGCTTTTCAGAAAAGAGGTGGTTGACGTGGCGCAGCTTTTGTCCGGCCGTTTTAGAGCGCAGCTCTCATGCCTCGTTCACACTTGCGAACCGGCGGCCGGATCCGCGAGAATTCTGACGCCCGGCGACGAAAGCAGGCAGAATTTCCGGCGGAAAGCAACACCGCGCTAAAACCAATATTAAACGCCGGAAAAAAAAATTTTTTTCTCGCCGCAAGCCAATTAGAAGGCACGGGGGAAGTGGCGCTGGCTGACGTCAGATCCCCGCTGACGAGCTGGCGACGATGGCGACGAGACGCGCGTGGGCAAGGAAGGGGTTTGGGAGCTCTCGTCAGCTCTCGTCTGTTCAGCAAACTGCGAGACGCTCGCGCCGCCCACTCCGCAGGCGGCAGCAATTGTGAAGGGCCCGATCTTTTTTCGGCGAGCGAATCCAGACTGCGGTGGAGTGCGTTTTTCGCAAGTGTGAATTAGCCATTAGGCGCCCATTTCCGGCTTGAGCGGCGTCGCCGTCGCCGTCGCCGTCGGCGTCGGCGTAACCGCGCGTTGCATTATGGGACGTTTCTCATAATGACGTCACGAAGGTCTCGACGAAGGTCACGACATTCACGAGTGACGTCACGAGGGTCACGAGGGCGGAGGGAGGGAAGGGGAGGAGGGGAGGAGAATGAGAGAGGAGGAGGGAGGATGATGATGGAGGGGGTGGAGAGAGGAGGGAGGAAAAGGAGAGAAGGAGGAGGAGAGGAGGGGAGAAGGAGGAGGGGCATACTCTCCTCACCGTACCCTGACCCTTTTCCTCCTCGAGAGCTGCGCTCTAATTTGGCATTACAGGGAATTGTAAACGTCTTTCGTTTTTCTTTTGGGTATTTGTCGTGCGTCAGTAAGAAAACTCTCCCACGATTTGTTATTACTTATTTTTCCGGCGCCACTGTATAGAAATGTCGTTTGTACTAAGGATCAAGATGTGCTTAGTGAGCTTGCAACGACCCTAACGTTGAAAGAATTTTAAATCTTCTATTTTTGACGTTGTTTACCTTGCCGCAAAGGATAAAAAACACATCTCCTACCTTCAAAATGTTGTGATTCTTCCGCGTAATCGCGAGGCGAAAATTAGATTATATCCCAATTTGCAGCCGCGGGCGGCGTCCATGATAACCACGCGGCGTGACGTCAATGGGGGATTTGTAAGAAGATAGCAAGTTGTGCAAATACCTGCTTGATAAAAGGTAATTTTTCTATAAATATTGTCCTTCCAACAGAACTATAAATGCGTAAAAATACTGGTATGGACAAAAACTTTAATTATATAGAGTTTCAGTTGCGCCATCTATCCAAGGTCAACAAAACCGTCAGCTCTATCTGCTACCGCGAGCAGCCGCCAGAAGCCGGACTGCAGCCGGAAGGCCGCAGAGGACGGCCGGACCAGGACGTGCACGTTGGCACTTTCTTCCTTTCGCCATGTTGATCGCGCGGCGCAAGCACGTGGTCGTGTTGTTCGCGAGCGGGTGAGTTCTCGCTGCTCACTGATGGCGCTAGAGAGAGATGTTCACTAGAGTTCCTGTATATAGTGTGAGACTTTGGGAATAAGAAAAATGTTTAATGAATGAAAATAAAGGAAATAATAGAGGGATGGCTGAGCGAAGGCTGATGGCTCGTCATGGCTGGCTGGCGTTCTTCTACTTCTTCTTCTTCTTTCCTGTCTCTGAGGCCATATGAGGCACGTTCGGTGCTGTGGGCAGGCACACTGCTCACATCCGACCCCTTTTTTTTTTCAGGGTTAACAATCTTTTTTTTCAATAATTTAAACGCTGGGACTAGGCTTGGCATGAAAAACGGAGTTTGGCACGTGGAGCGGGGTCCGAGAGGACGAAATTCGAGGGGACTGAGTCCGAGAGAACAGTCGGGGTCCGGCCGGGTCTCTGATGAGTCCGTCTCGGGCTCTGTTGTTGAATTAAAATCGTTACGGGGACAAATCGTAGTCCTGTAGTCGTTTCGGTTGTGTCCGATGGCGCTGTGGTCTCTGGTCTGTTGGGTGGGCTGTTGAGTTAGGTTCGGTCAAAAGCACGACGGGGCGTTCAGCGGCAGACTCAGCAGGATCTTGAGTAGATGTCTGGTCTTCAGCTGTAGGATCGGACAGTATTGGATCAAAATACGGTGGGCAGTATTTTTTTATCTGGCTTATATGAGCGACCCGAACGTCTGGTGTGGACGTTGTGGAGTTTGTTACGCGTCTAACATCGTACGTGACTGGGGTTCTTTGGCGTGTAACTTGGTATAGACCCTTGAACTTCGGGGCTAGCTTTTCGGATCCTTGTAAAATAGGTTGTTGTCGTCTTATCCATACAAAATCTCCAATGTTGAAGGATGCATTTCTGTGTGATCTGTCGTATATTGTTTTCCGAGCTTCCTGAGCTTGTTCGGAATTACACACTGCTTCACTTCGTAGGTTCGGAAGTGTAAGAAGCCTATCGCTGATGTCAGAGGCTTGGCGAGGGCGGACTTTCTGTCGTGGAAGTTTTGGTATAAACCCAAACAGAAGCTCAAAAGGAGAAAATCCGGTGCTTCGGTGGCGCGTGGTGTTTACTGCGAAAGCAGCTTCTTCTATTTTTGTCACCCAAAGTGACTGGTCACCATTGCACAGTTTCCTAAGTACTGTCACAAGAGTTCCATTAGCCCGTTCAACAAGTCCGTTGCTCGCTGCACGATATGCTATTGAAAAATGCATGTTCACACCATGCATATGCATGAAGTTTTTGAATTGGTGCGACTCAAATGACTTAGCATGATCGGAGAGGCAGTCGTCAGGAGCTCCAAATCGATAGAAGAGTGAGTGCAAATGTCTCAGCGCATCTTTTGTTGATGTCGTAAGCACAGCGGCAGGGACAATGTATCTAGTCGTGAAATCGATGACGTTGAGGATGTACTTTTCTTTAGTTCCGGACATTGTAATGTGGTCGATTGCTATGGCGCTGAAGGGAACGTCTGTCGTGGGCATAAAGCACATAGGGCCAACTGATCGGGTAGTGGGCCGGTTATGCACTTGGCAAACTTGGCAAGCCTGGACGTATTCTGTCGTTGTAGCAGCCATCTTTGGCCACCAATAGCGTTCTCTCACCTTAGTGAGGGTGCGTGAAGCGTCCATGTGTCCATTGGCATCATGGGCAAGTTCGAGGACCTGCTGTTGCATCTTGGTTGGGACGACTATTGTGAGCAATTCTGGGCTCACAACCTTGTACAAGATGTCGTCGATCACAATGAAGTCCCGTGACTCCTGTCCTGACAGAAGTTTTGCGCGGATGGCCTTGCATTGCTCATCTTCAGTTTGCATAGTAACAAGGCTATCGATCTGAGACACGGTGGCGCACGAGTATCTTGAAAGCATATCAGCCACATGGTTCTGACGACCTGGTCGGTGTTCAACCGAGAAATCAAATTCTGCTAGGTCAAGCAGCATTCCTGTAAAGCGTCGAGAAGGCTTGAAGCTTGTGGTTAGGCAGGCGACCGACCAGTTATCAGTAAGAAGATGGAACCTCCGTCCCAGTAGGTAATGACGAAATTTTACTGTCACTGCCCAATGCACAGCCAGGGCTTCCCAAACGTTGCTGTGCAGCTTGCGTTCTGGTTCAGTGAGGGCACGGCTTGCATACTCAATGACAATCTCTTTGCCATTCTGCCTCTGAGAGAGGACAGCACCAAGGGCTGTGGCTGAGGCATCTGTAGCAACAGTTGTTGGCGCAACTGCATCAAAGTGTCCAAGGATTGGCGCCGATGTGAGGGCTGCACGAAGGGTCTCAAATGCTTGTTGACACTCCGGTGTCCAGTTGAACTCAGGACTTCGAATCACAGCTTGCAGGGGGGCAGCGATCTTCGAAAAGTTGCTAATGAATCTCCTGTAAAAGTTGGCTGTCTGAACCCAGGAGAGCAGTTGCTTCGAGGTCACTGGTGTAGGAATGCGTAGCATGGCTTCAACTTTGGAGGGGTCTGGCTCTTTTCCTTTTTCGGAAATCAGGAAGCCAAGAAACTTCACAGAGGGCACGGCAAACTTGCATTTCGGTAACGAAATCTTGAAGCCGGCTTGTTGGAGAAGACTCATAGTCTCATCCAAAAGGTCCAAGAATTCCAAGAATTCAACGGCAAACACAATGATGTCGTCGAGGTACGTCCTGACTCCTGACTTGGTCTGTCTAGGTTTCAAACCTGTAAAAACTTTGTTCATTGCCTGTTGGAATGTTGCTGGTGCGTTTTTCAATCCAAAGGGCATTCGGGTCCATTTGAAAGTACCATGATGCGTAATGAACGTAGTCTTGTCTTGGTCGGACTCCCTGACACGAATTTGCCAGTAGGCAGAGCACAAGTCCAGGACCGCGAACAAAGAGCATCCCGCAAGATCGTCTAGGATGTCGTCGGCCCGGGGAAGCGGTTGCAGGACGTTGATCGTCATCTTGTTTAATGGGATATAGTTGACACACAGTCTCTTCTTATTTTTCTGTGTGACCACAATGGCTGGAAATCCCCATGGTCCCGAGGATGGCTTGACGATACCCTTGTCGAGAAGCGTGACGACCTGGGTCTCGAGGAATTGTCTATCAGTCGCCGTGTAGCGATATGGCTGTCGTCCATATGGTTTTGCGTCAGGCACAAGGTCAATTTGATGTTCAATGCCTTCATAGAGGCCAAGGTCGAGAGGGTCACGCGGGAAGAGGTCAGTGTGGTGGAGCAAGATGCGTTTCACATCATGCTGTTGTTTAGTCGTGAGCTGGGAGCCGATGCAAACGCCATCAAGAGCAGTTTCACTTGATACGGATGCACATGATTGTGAGCCATATGTGAGACTTTGGCTTGGTGATGCGGTTGCCGCTAACTGTGGTGGAGCAGAGGTTGAGGGCTCTTGACAACAGGCTGCGTTGTTCAGCTCACTCCATAGTGGTGCATCCTCGTCGGGCTCATGCTTGGTCTGCAGAGGCTCGGCCGTAGAGTGCGGAGGATCAAACTGCGAGAGAGTGGACCGTGTGAGGATCACGGCGTTTGACATCCTTGGTAAAAGTTCTTCTCTACATTGTACAATCACGTTTCTGTTGGGTTGGCAAATGATAGGCAACTCTGGGGGCCTAATGTGAAGCTCGGCTTGTGCGACGCGAAACCAGTCTTCTCCCAGTATGAGAGGTAAGGCGTTTCTTTCGAGGACTGCTGCTTCGACTGTGGCTGACATTGGTCCAATTGCAATCAAGAGTGGGACCACGCCTTTTGGAGTGACGGAAGCGCCGCCAACGACGAGCAAGGGTGGTTTCGTCCATGGCAGTAGGGCGAGTTCGTTGACAAGGCTTGCAGTGATGACTGTTATGCTGGAACCACTGTCGGGAAAGGCGCTGACTGTGCCAACTCCAGTTATGTGAGCTGGAACGACTGGGCACTTCAGCTTAGAACCATGCAAGACGTCTAGTTGGCTAACTAGAGCTGTAGGTTCATGTGGTGTTTTCGGCTTGGACTGATTTGGAGGCTGTTTTGGCTTGTTACACTTGCTTGCGAGATGGCCAGGCTTTTTGCAATTGTAGCAGATGGCTTCTTTGATGTCTTGTCCCGGTCGGTATGCTGGGGAACCATATTTTGTGGAAATTGTATTGTACCTGGCTTCCTGTTCGTCGGGAGGCATATCTGCGATGCGCGTGCGGCCAGTTTGTGATGTACCGGGCGTACAATTGAAGTGCGTCGTTGAGCCGCTCGCTGAGAAACGTCCATCCCGGGTTGGCTTTGGGAATGTGGGCGTGCGGGCCAGACGGGAATGGTCTATCGTTCGGTCCACTTCGGACACGATGTTGAGGAAGTCGTCCACTGTTCGGGGTCGGTGGACAGCAATGGATGTGGCGATCTGATCATCACGAATGCCTTGAACAAGGTATTCAATACGTTCCTTGTCAGTGATGGGAACTGGACATCGCGACATGATCTTGAGCTTGGCGAAGGCATACTGCTGTAGGCTATCGCCAGGTTTCTGGGTGAGGGCTGTTACCTTCTGTTGCCACTGAATGAGCGAAAGTTGCTCGCCGAATTGTTCTTTCAGTCCGGCTTTCCAAATGGTCCAGGTGGTAAGTTGTCGCCCTGTTGACGCATGCCAGTCAGCTGCGACACCACGTAGCTTCCCTTGAGCGATGGCTAAAAGAGTGGGGTCTTCCCATCTTGCAAGGCGCTGAGTGCGTTCAAGCTCTTCAATCCAGTGCTTGAACGTAGGAGTGCCGCCTCCGTTGAAAGTGGGCAGCGAAGCTGATAGATCTGGCAGAGTTGTCACGTGCACTTGGTTCGCTTGATTGGCTAGCGTCGTCATCATTACGGCCATGTTCTGGTGAAGGAATGCAGCCATGCGCTGCATGTTCTCAGCTTCGTCTGTGGTAAACGCTGGCATAGTCGGGAATAGCGTTGCAGGAGCTAGTGCATTTGGCGGGTTTTGGGTGGCATCAGTCAAAAGCCTGTCAATAAGCTCTTCCTTGTTTCCGATTGTGCTAAGGTTTCGGCGTTGAAGTTCTATTTTGAGGAACTGAACGCTCAGGGTCGCGAGATCTTCGGCTGTAGCGTTATCCCAGTTGATAAGCGACATCGTTGTTCTGGGCGGGCGATGGGCAAAGTGAAGGCTGGTAGGCTTAAAAATGGCTTGGCGTTCGGCTACGCGGATGAAAGCGGGCAGGCAGGCTTACGTGGCGATTAGGTGGCGAAGGCAGGTTGAGGTCGTCGACTGCGCCATATGTGAGACTTTGGGAATAAGAAAAATGTTTAATGAATGAAAATAAAGGAAATAATAGAGGGATGGCTGAGCGAAGGCTGATGGCTCGTCATGGCTGGCTGGCGTTCTTCTACTTCTTCTTCTTCTTTTCCTGTCTCTGAGGCCATATGAGGCACGTTCGGTGCTGTGGGCAGGCACACTGCTCACATCCGACTCTTTCTTCAAGGGCGCCGCCATCTTGAATTGTCGTCACTTCCAGTATGGGCGAAAACATTGTTTTGCCGTTGCCACGCCAATACAATGCATTTAGGAGAAAAGCGTAAACGTCACCCATTCTCGTTTTCTCTCCCCTCTATTTTTTTACTATCTGCAGGTTGAAACATTTTAATATTTTTTCGTCGCCCATACCGGATATGCCTACTTGGCGGTCGGGGGCGAGAGTAAGCGGAAAAGGTCTATAATTTCCCCTACGGTAGCAGAGTTGCGCATAGGTTCGCCATCTTGCCCTCAAAGGCATCCAGATGTTTTGTAAGAAAGTCACACTCGTGTCCGCAGGAGTAGGGTACGCTCGGCCCATCGCCGACGATGAGCGGTAGTTCATTCCGTTTTATTTTTGGCAACCACATTACGCTTTTTATGCACGTGTAAATAAACGTTCGTGTAAATACGAGCCTGTACACCACGCTCGTGTAAAGAATCAAATATTCCAAATAAACACTCGCTAAACTTTGCAAAAAGATTGCCGCCAGGTGGCGGTGGCGGCGGCGCAGTTGTGTTCGGCGTTTCGGCCTCTGTGTACCGCGTGGTAGCTTTTTGAACCTCGTGATCTCCTTCGACAAACAAAAGATGCGAGCGGCGTGGGGAAACCAGATGCGCAACTCTGCTCCCCTTTCGGGGGAGCATACACAGGAACTCTAATCTTCACCGGAACCCCGCGCGTCCCCCTTTCACGTCACAGCGCACGTGACTCGGAAGATGGTGAAGAAGTTGAAGTGCCAAAAACCTCAGTCTGTCATTTTTTTTGTTCGCCTTATGTACGTGCACTCCTCCTAAGGCCCACCAGCTGTTAGGGGCGCAATGAAACATTTATTGACTGATTAATTGATGGATTGATTGATAGGTTTAGTGATTGATTGATTTTAATTTGATTCAAATTACACTTCAAACGTATAAATCATCGTCATCACTTATACTTGGACCATGGACTGTCTGGATTTTTGCGGAAAAACGCTGATAATCATTCGTCGGTGTCAAGAATGCAAAACTAGTTAAAACCATACCCTCGGCAAACCTCGCTCGCGGGGCCCTCACTCACCTCTCACTCACCCCTCATCTTCACAGGTGAGGTCAGGGTGAGTGAGTATCTGAACCAGGAAAATTCATGAGTGTGAGGGTGAGTGAGGGCCGTGAGGGCCGTGAGGGCGGTGAGTGCGTGAGGGAAATGAGTGCGTGAGGGGCGAGGGGTATGAGGGCCGTGAGGGCGAGTGAGTGCGTGAGGGGTGATGAGGGCCGTGAGGGCGGTGAGTGCGTGAGGGGCGTGAGGGGTGTGAGGGCCACGAGTGCGTGAGGGGCGTGAGGGGTGCGAGGGCCGTGAGGGTGGTGAGGGGTGTGAGGGCCGTGAGGGCGGTGAGTGCGTGAGGGGTCTGAGGGCCATGAGTGCGTGAGGGGCGTGAGGGTATGAGGGCCGTGAGGTGGTGAGTGCGTGAGGGGTGTGAGGGCCGTGAGGGCGGTGAGTGCGTGAGGGGCGTGAGGGGTGTGAGGGCCGTGAGTGCGTGAGGGGCGTGAGGGGTGTGAGGGGCCGTGAGGGCGTGAGGGGTGTGAGGGCCGTGAGGGCGGTGAGTGCGTGAGGGGTATGAGGGCCGTGAGTGCGTGAGGGCGTGAGGTGAGGGCCGTGAGGGCGGTGAGTGCGTGAGGGGCGTGAGGGGTGTGAGGGCCATGAGTGCGTGAGGGGCGTGAGGGGTATGAGGGCCGTGAGGGCGGTGAGTGCGTGAGGGCGTGAGGGTGAGGGCCGTGAGGGCGGTGAGTGCGTGAGGGGTGTGAGGGCCATGAGTGCGTGAGGGGCGTGAGGGGTATGAGGGCCGTGAGGGTGGTGAGTGCGTGAGGGGTGTGAGGGCCGTGAGGGCGGTGAGTGGCGTGAGGGGTGTGAGGAGCATGAGTGCGTGAGGGGTATGAGGGACGTGAGTGCGTGAGGGGTGTGAGGCCTCCTTCAGACGGAGCAACTTTCTCAGCAATTTCGATGTTGCTGGCGGATTGTTCCCCAGCTTTCCCTAGATCGACACGAATTGCTGACATCGGGTCCGGCTCAAAACAAGCGAGCAACTCGGAGCAATTCGAAGACGTTGAAAGCGGCTGCATCCAATCAGGGACGCAATATTTTCCCGTGATACCTCGTGCCGGTGATGATGACAACAAAAGACTTGGTTCAGGTTTGAAATTGATCGTTTTGGGAAATAAACTGTTTTAATAAACGGAGGGCGGTGAGTGTGTGAGGAGTATGAGTGCGTGAGGGCGGTGAGTGCGTGAGGACCACGAGTGCGTGAGGGCCATCAGGGGTGTGAGGACGGTGATTGAGTGAGGGGTATGAGTGCGTGAGGGGCGTGAGGGCCGTTGGGCGGTGAGTGCGTGAGAGGCATGAGGGCCGTGAGGGGTGTGAGAACCATGAATGCGCGAGGGGTATGAGCGCGTGATGGGCGTGAGGACCGTGAGGGGTGTGAGGCTAGTGAGTGCGTGAAGGGCATACGTGCGTGGAGGGCGGTGAGGCGCGTGAGTACTATGAGTGCGTGAGGGGTGTAAGGACCGTAAGGGCGGTGAGGGGAGTAAAAGGCATCAGTTCGTCAGGGATCTGAGCTCAAATGAAGCGCTTCCATTTGCATGTGGGCTTTTGCGAGACGATGAGTTCTCTGTGAGGCCTGATTTTGCTTGAAGGCGTATATAATTTGTGAGTGGTCGCGCGGGTATTGGCCCTTGGGGCCTCTCGCGGCATCTCCCGGCAAGTAAGATCGACGCTCGCCTCACAAAAATTTCGCCGCGCGGATGCTTGGTGCGGTTTGGTTATTGGGTAACGGGTAAGAAAGAAGGAGTTTCTGCGAGCTAAGGCTCGCTTCTTGGTGATATTTGATAGCGCGGTTTGCGCAACTAGCGTTAGGTTGGCCGTTTTCTTTGTTATGTTTGACAAAAAAGGAAGCTGGGTCGGAATGGTTAAGAGTTCGCTCGCTCGCCGCTTCAGACAGCGAGTCGCCGGTGAACGGGTGGCGTTTTGCTGGTTGACGGCGGATGAAAAACGGGCGCTGTGCTCTATAGCAGAAGTTACTGCTTGAAGCGCTCTGACTTTAGAAATCTTTGCAGACGGCGCATGCAAACTCAAGTGAACTGCGAGCAGTCGCCCTTAGCCTCTTCTCTTTTGTTCTAATTGTACAGGCTATTCAAAAAAAAAGTACACAAGCATGACTTTGTGGACAGATATCCTCAAAACATCATGTTGATATTGGTTGATTTTGAGCACTAGTACACTCTATTCGGTAACACAATATGAAACTTGATTTCATTATTTCTTTGCATTGAAGAATTGGGCGATCAGTTCACTGTTTATTTCGTTAAAGAGCACTCCTGAAAAATCATAGTTGCTTCTTGTAATCGACTGATATTTATTATGTCAGTCATTCGGTCCGTACGCACTACGTTTGCTGGAAACAAAAGGTTTCGGAGTGCTGGGCCTTTGTATGCGCACCTTTCGCTTCCGGCAGAGGGTCACCTGTCGATGAGTAGACTCCGTATCCCCTCAGAAGCACTAATGCCAAAATTAGCACTTGCAGAAAAGCCGGAATTTCTTCTGAAAACCCGCTATCTCGTAACTAAAAATTATAGAAGTGGTGTTTTAACTTCCCTGAAACACTGTGACCATTTGTAATTATGAATTTTATGAATTTATGGATTGCAAGCTTAAGTCACTCGTGATACAAATCAGCTGCACTGGGATTTGTCCACAACCAGGAATTATCTTCAAAAACATCTGGCACGTTAATTTTTTTTCTTGTAGTTCTATTGCACAAGACGACAGTGCACCAATAAATTGGCTTATTATGAATCGAAAAGTCACGCAAAAATAGATAAAAATTAATAAAACCTAATTGAGATATCAGCACACGAAAGAGCAATTGAATGTAGTAGACATGAGCACATGCATAAGCGGAAAGCGTGTAAGGCTGTAGGCAAGCTGGCGTTCTTCGAGTTTTTTTTATTTTTTTACCCTGTCACTAGTAGCTGTACATTGCATTCATAAAATTTATTATGCTAAGAAAAAAGCTATTCAAAGACATGTATGCATTTGCTAATGGTGCTGTCGACAAGATCAATGGCGAATTAGAAATTCCAGGTATGTATAGATATTGTTGAATTACGTGTAAGGTCAAACGGTAAACAACGCTCAACACTAAGTTTTAGTTAACCCGAGATTAAGGACAATTGAATCGGCACCAGAGAAGGGACGTGCGTTCCAAAGTAATGTTTCAGGTCTATAAACGTTGGGGAGTAGTACTTAGATCGCAGTTATCCAACAGCGCTCAGCAACAGCAGAAACAACGTTGAGCGCTAGCGGCGAGATACACGCACGGTTTCATTTAGACTCAACCAGTGAGGTATGCACTCGCAATCTTTTATTTCTCTAAAATTTCACAACAATCCTTTATGAAATAAATCATATATATATATATATATATATATATATATATATATATATATATATATATATATATATATATATATATATATATGTGTGTGTGTGTGTGTGTGTGTGACACGGTGTCACGCGTGTGACTGTGCACGTATTCAATGTGGACGTGAATGTTTGTGTTTTGTTCGTCAACACATATACATATACAGACGTGGGCAGGAGTTACACTTCTGCGGAACACTTTTTTAGGTTGGGCCACCTAGGCCTATGCGCGTGCGCGTTTGCGTAATTTGTTTGCATGTCTGTGTGCGCGTTTGTTATTTTTTTCTCTCTCGCTCTTTTTTTTTAAATATTGAAATAATTGTTATGGAGAAACCGACACTGTTTGTACAATGACAACATCTCCAAAAATACGCCATTTAATAAAGAAGAAAATAATCGCGAACATTTGGTCCTGCGAATAATTCACCCCATGGTAATGAATATAGAGCACACCGACCCGAATCTCGGAAGTTCGTGCTTGGGAAAATTCTTTGAAACCGGCACTTTGAGAAATTCGCGAAATAAAGTCGTTTAAAGTATACGAGTATACAGGCCTATTTTCAATGCCTGGCATAAGTCCATAAAGCAAGCACTTCGCCGAATTTTTAAGAGGGGTCCTTTCGCATAAAACATAATTATAGTCGAGATTTACTCAAAATAAATAAATTTATCATAAATGTGCGCGGTCAAATTTGCACGTAGTATAGTCATCGCAACCAGTCAACTCAAAATTTGAGTAGTCCTCGTAAAAAAATAACCCGGGAGCGCTTTCCTTCCTACCGGTAGCGCGAGCGGAAATACAATAATTGCACGACTGGTAGGAAAACAGTGGGAACGAGATGAAAAGAATCGGGAATGTTAAGGGGGACACTACCTTGAATTGCACCTTTTTTCCAAAAAATGCATTTTCAGAACTGCAGAGTTTTGGCATGTATGGATAACAAGGAACACTTTCACAAAGTCTTGTCAATGTGCACTGAGAAACAATGTCAAAAATAATTATTCTTTATGTGTTGGTGAGGTGTGCTGCACTGCGTAGCACTCGTCATCCACAAGTGAAAATAGCTGAAAGCAATGTCAGTAAATCAGAAGAAGTTTCAGGAAGACATCCCCTACACTGCTGGAAAGAATTTCAAACATTTAAGACGCAAAAAAAAGATTTTAAAACCTCATCTTGAAACTTCAAGTGCATTTATCTGAGCTTCGCTTTTGGCAGCAAATCCCACCCTAATAAAACTATCGTTTCAGTACGAAACTACCAAGAGACTTAATGTTTGTGGATTATATGCCGAAACTTTATCGAGCCGGTTACTATGAACTTAGATTTTACAATTTCATGTTCCTTTATTATGAAAAATTGTAATTTGCAAAACTTGGCAAATGTAAAAAACAAAAAAAAACTTTGATAAATTTTTTTTTATTTGAAAAATGCATATTTTCTGAAATTTCCTTTTCATAGTAACCGGCAACAAGTATTCCAGTATGCATTCCACCAGAAAAATATGTGGTGATCAACACCGTTTCTCAACGATAGATTCATTGAGCCGATTCCATACAAAGCTACGTTTTGGGGGTATAGTACCTCATAAAATTGGTTCACAGGGCTGAAACTTTGCATGCCCTCCTTCTATATGGCTACAAACACCACCTGCAAATTTCACGCCGATTGAGTGAGCAGTTCAAAAGTAGACATGCCCAGGTAGTGTCCCCCTTAACGAGGGTAGAAAGTTGGGCAAGTTAGCGATTCATAATGATTAAAAAGCGCAAAAAGACGACGGACACAGAAGAAGACACAGACACTGCGCTCCGATCCCAACAAGTTTGTTGGGGATCGGAAGTGTTTTCTTTTCTTGGGGATCCCCCAAAGAGATGAAGGACCTGACGGGCTGTCATGACTTCAGCTCGGAGGTTCTCGAAAAAGTAAAATACGTTTAATATTTACCGTCATATTTTTTTTTTCAACTGGATGAAATTATAATTGTAAAATGTGTAACCCTTGTTGTAGTAAGCACAGCAGAAAAAAAAACAGCAACAGCAGAAACATATATGCACAAAGATATAACAAAAACTGAATTTCGATGCTTAAAAAATCAAAGCTGCGTTTTCATGCCGGACAGTGTTGAGTAAATAAAGCTAGGTATAATAAATATAAAAGCAAACCGAACTAAAAAAGAAAAAAAAAGCTTATAAAAGGCTCGTCTTTCTCGGCCACTTGGCCAAGGTGCAAAATGAGTCGAAGGGAAACAAACCAAAAGACAAAGCATCCCCTCCCGAGGGCCGCAGCGCCTAGGTGTCTGGTGACCGAGCGGCGGAGCGGCGGAGGACGGCGCCGGCTCTTTTTCAAGCGCACATGCACGCCGACGGTGGCGACTCGCGCCTCCGCGCACAACACCAGCGTCAACGCACCAACTGCGGTGACAGCACAAACTATTTTTGAGTTTGAGTGAGGACCTACCATCAGTTACGCAAAATTATCGATAAATTGACTATCGATACTAGCGATAGTTTTACGATAGTCGACTATCAACAGTTTTACTATGGTCGACCGTTGATAGTCGCTATGAATAGTACTATCGATAGTTTTCCGGTAGTCAACTACCGATAGTACTATTTATAGTTTTGCGATAGTCGACTATTGATAGCACTTTCAAAAGTATTTTTGATAATGTAACTTAGATACTACTTCAGAAGTATGCTCTTTATATAGTTTTCCGAAAGTACTATCGATAGTTCTTCAGAAGTATAGTGTTGATAATTTTTCGGAAGTGCTCTCGATAGCTTTCCAGAAGTGCACTGTTGATAGTTTCTCGGTGATTTACTGTCATTATTTTTACAACCGTATTTGTATCGTTTTTCTATAGTTTTTTTTATTGTTCCTTGATAAGCTCTGCTGAAGGCTCCCGTCGTGAATTCTTATGAGCTTTGGAATATTTCCTGGGTTGCCAAACGCAACCCAGGAAATATTTGGCATTTTCAGTTACTATTACCAATGTTACTCAAATCTATTATCAATGGTACAGTATCAATAGTTTTCAATAATTGAGTGCCGATAGCACGCAATCGATATTTTTGCGGTAGTCGACCATCGATAGTGTCATCGATAGTTTTTACGGCACTCGGCTCCGGATGTATTGATAGTTTATACATATGTACCGACAGTCAACCAACGATGGCATACTATTGATAGTTTTATAATGTATTCTCTTGACAGTAGAGAGTTTCAGTAGATTGTGTTCGCACTCCGATAACGATAGGATGCGGGCGCAAACACAGTTGTCGGTTGTCGATGTAGCGCGTATCGCTATCAGAGCTGCAGAAATATCTGCTAAAAAATATACAAATCCACCTCTTCACAGACTGCACTGAGGTGAAGTCCCTATATAATATTCACTGGTAACAAAAAGCAAATCGAGGGTCTTTACACCGAGGCCCTTAAGCGCCTTATCAGTCCACCAACGAAACCGCGCCGCGCACGCCATCAAGAATACTTGCACGGCTCTACAAAGACACGACGGGACCGCCGTAACGATACGATGGATCCTGGGACACGATGCGCACCCCGGCAACGAGCGGACCCACGAGCTGGCGAGCGAGGCTTCACAACACCGCTCCCGGCACGGGGACCCGACGTGGCTGACACCCTTCCAAAGACCCCAAGGAGCGCTGGAGCCGCCGCCAACGAAGACGGCAGGGCCTGCTTCCTATCATACCTTGGCAAACCTCACTCATGAGGGCACTCACTCACCCTCACTCACCCTCATCCTCACAGGTGAGGTGAGGGTGAGTGAGTTTCTGAACCAGGAAAATTCATGAGTGTGAGGGTGAGTGAGGGCCGTGAGGGCCGTGAGGGCTGTGAGTGCGTGAGGGCCGTGAGGGCGGTGAGTGCGTGAGGGGCGAGAGGGCCATGAGTGCGTGAGGGGCGTGAGGGGCGTGAGGGGCTGTGAGGGCGTGAGGGGTGTGAGGGCCGTGAGGGTGGTGAGTGCGTGAGGGGCGTGAGGGCCATGAGTGCGTGAGGGGCGTGAGGGCTGTGAGGGCGTGAGGGGTGTGAGGGCCGTGAGGGCGGTGAGTGCGTGAGGGGCGTGAGGGTGAGTGAGGGTGAGTGAAGGGCTGAAGGTGAGTGTGAGTGTGAGTGTGAGGGTGAGTGAGGGGATGAGGGTGAGTGTAGCTGTGAGGGTGAGGGTGAGTGAGGGGCTGACGTGAGTGTGGCTGTGAGGGTGAGGGTGAGTGAGGGCGACCTAAAATGCCGACCTCTGGTTAAAACCGGAAATTATCGATTAACACCTCTTGGTGTCAGAAATACTTGTGGAAAAAAGAGAACAGTACCGATTTCTAGTAATATTTTTGACGGATCTTTTTTAATCTGAGGTCGACGCTTTGATCTAATAAAACAAGCTACTTTAATTGTCCGACATCAAGTACAGAACTGTCAACGTCGTTCGGGAGTCATCTCATCTTCTTTCTGGTCGTAGTGCATAGCTCGTGCTCAAGCGGCCGTGGTCGTGGCAGCTCCAATGCTTTGGTCGCGTGCTTGCTCCCTTTTTCCGGTGTCCTATAGCGCGCTCTGACTATACTCCGTTTCACCTTATGTTGTACCGCAGCGAAGACTAGAAGCGCGAGCTCATAGCGTTGGCAGCTGCCCTTGGTGCACGAGAGCTTGTGCCGCCGAGATGTGCCCTAGAGCAAGGAGCTCGCGCTTGTAGCCTTTCCTGCGGTACAACACTATAGTCGGATGCAACCTAAGAACAATCTTTTAACTCCACCCACAAGCGCATTGCGCCCATCTGAAGTGCCTCCGCCGTCGAGAAAGTAGTTCGCTAGCAACGTTGCTTTTTCTTCCTCCAGTAAACGTGTCTTAAACTACTACAATATTTATTTAATTCATTCAGGACGTTTAATAAGTTAGAATACGTTTTTGTCAACGAAATAGCTGTTTAGTAAAGGAAGAAAGTCATGTCCAATGTACCGTCTTCCCAATTCATTTTCTGTCCAAGATACTGTCTAACATACGGTCTTCCAGCGCCTTCGATTGAGGGAAAGTGGCGAAAACGAAACCAACCTTTCTCTCGCCAAAATTATAAATAACAAAGCACTTATAGTTCCTGCAAATAATAAATATTTAGTGATTTACTTAGTTTTGTGGGCTTTGCGCACGAAATGTGTGCCTTTATTTTGTTGGATGAATAGAAAACAAGAATAATTATACTTTTCGGATTTTGACAAATCGGCACCCTCCCAAGTCATCGACATCACCACCGCGCCCCGCTCTTTTTGTCTTCCGTCATGGATCCCACTGAGGTGACATCGGAAAGCGATTCCCCTGATTCTTCTTGGACGAAACAGCAGTGCTAAGCCTCGCGCCCGCTTCGAAATTTTCGTTGGCGATAGCGTCGCTGGATTCTCACGTTGTCGCGCAAAAACTGCTGCAAACGCAAGCCGATACCATTAAGATTTCGTGGCGTAACCTCGGGCACGTAAAACACGGTGCAAAAAAGCGCAATAATTGTCGCGAGAAACTAGCGTCGCGTTGCTAAGGCCAGCAGCCATGTTGAGCTTTTTTTTTTTTCAAAAGGATCGCGATTGGTCCACGGAATCGTGACGTCATGAAAACGATTGGCTGGCGTTTCTCGGCGTATGAATACATTTTCCTCTTAGAGACATTTCCGGTTTTTTCTTAGCTTGCAACCGACTATAGGTGAAACAGAGTATAGTTCCAACAATTTTCTCCAGCGACAGCTTTTTTTTGTCAAGGTCTTTTCTTTAATACGAACTTTAATATACTAAAACTATTTGGTTCACCTATAATCATCGTCTCAGCGTTGGTCTGAAACACGTCCCCAAAAAAATCGATGCATGAAGAGAAAATAAATCTAAAAAAAAACTTAAAGTAGTTTTGAGAAGCGGAATGTTGGCGATGCAAAAACGAGGAGGATATTTTTATCATCCTCGTTTTCGCATATTCCGCCTACTGCACGAGCGCACCCCGTGCTTCCTACGTGTTTCAAGTCTTCTTAAAATTGACTGATTTGGGAGTTTTGTCAACGCCTGGCAAGCTTCTAATTAAAAGGTCAGTTTGTAAATTTAGGTAATTATATTTCTAGTTAGTGTTACTTCTACAATCCCTGATGTCGACCGTGGCTGGCAGTTTGTGCCCAAAAAGAGGTTTTGTTTTTTCACTTACCCTATTTGGTGGGATTTTTGAAAGTATTGGCAAAGGCTCACGGTATATTCATCAAAACCTCCCAATGTACCCTGAGTGCCTTTCCTATACAGTGCCCGTAAGAGGAGGAGAGTCAATTAAGAGGCTCAACAATTATTATGCATTTAGAACGGCTTTGGGAAATGCCGAAGAGACAAGCGATCGTCTTGTCCGGGATCTCGTAACCAAAATATAGATATTGTTTTAGAGCGCAGCTCTTAGGCACCCGTTTTTGGCTTGAACGGCGTCGGCGTCGGCGTCGCCGTCGGCGTAATTGCGCGGTGCATTATGGGAAATGTCCCATAATGCACCGCACAAGCCCTCCGGGGTCACGTGACCTCGGGGGAGGGGGTGACGTGACCCCCAGGTCACATGACCCCCTCCCCTAAGGTCACGTGACCCCCTAGATCACGTGACCCCCCCCAGGTCACGTGACCCCCCAGGTCACGTGACCCCCACACATCATGTGATCCCCCAGGTCACGTAACCCCACCCCCCGCCCGAGATCACTTGACCCCACTGGTCACGTGACCCCCCTTTAGGTCACGTGACCCTCGTGAGGGGAAGAGAAGAAAGGAGGGGTATACCCTCCCCTCAGTACCCTTCCCTCCTCCTCAAGAGCTGTACACAAATTCGGCATCACAGGGAGTTGTAAACGGCTTTCTTTTTTTTTCATCTTTCTATAGAGGTATGAATGAGTATTTCTTATTGATGCATGGCCCCTTGAGTGTAAGAGATAATATTAATCTGGCGTAAAGCCTTGTATTGTGATCACAGCGTGTTTAAGTCTCCGTTCATTGCTATTTAGATCTGACGACTGACCGTCTTCGAACCGATGCGTATAATGTTACTGCGCCTGGAAGATTACGACTTGGGAAAGTTTCCTTTTAACGCGACAGCGTTAAGCAGCTCGTGTCGCAAAATCGCCGATGTCAGTGGCATCTCTGTGAAAAATCCTGATTGGTTCATATGGTCATGACTTCACAGCCATATGACCTCGCGCGGGAATTTCAAACAAACCACAACACTCACTTGAAACGAGACTTCACGACTGGAATGAAAGTGATTAAAGACATGACACGTAATGCAAATTAAAGGTCACCCAATGTCTCAAATGATTTCACTTAATAAAGTAATTCAATTGCCTCAAAGAAAAAGTTTAAAATTTTAGGCGGGTTTTGAATTCACGGATCCTTTGGTTGTGGGCCAGACACGCTACTGACTAACCTAAACTCAGGTGTAAAAAAAAATTAAAATAAATTGGGCTGAAGAGGCAAGACACAGTACTTTGAGCAGACTTGTACATAACAAGTCACAAGTAACTGATTACTTGTAATTAAATACATTTTATTGTAACTTTTTCACGCTTCAAATACTTTTTTCCCGGTAATGTTAGATGTATTTAAATTAATATTTCTTTGTAATGAATTACAAGTAATTAATTATACATTTCCAAAAGAGCTAAGATTATTCATCCATAGTAACCCTGAGACGTAGGAACAGTAAAAAAGGGACAGAACAACGAAGCACAGGATGTCACTCAACAGCTCGCCCGCATGTTTTTACCTTTCTTCACAAGAATATTTAGTCGAGTTGTTTTGTTTGTTTTTTTCGCGTAAAACAACACTCCTTCTGCCCAAGCGTCACTCGTCTATATTGCACCAACGTTGGATATCTTTTTATCGCTAAACAACTAAGAAGAGTTTTAAAAAAAAACTCAACAAATCGTCCACGGACGATATTTTTCAGCTTTTCGCCGCCCCCAGCTGACACACTTTCAACAGGCGATGGCAGCCTTGAAGCGCTTCGCTTCCTTGAGGACCCGGAAGCGCCCGTCGAAGCACAGCGCAACCACCAACTGGTACGCAGAGTGTTTGTGCGTTACAACACCGCTCTTCCCTCAAGCGCATCCTTCGAGAGGGTCTTCAGCGTCGCGGCAGATATTTTCACCAAGAAACGTGGGGAGATGACTGACGAAAACTTCGAACGACAACTGCTGTTGAAGCTTAACAAGGTGTGAATGACAGGAGTAAAACAAAATATAACCACTTTGAACATATGTATGCATTTTTGATTTCATAATAAAAGTTTACAAAAATAACGTGAAAAGTAATTTGTTACTTTCTTGTAATTTTTCGATTACTTTTATGATGCAGCGATCAATTAATGTAATCAGTTACATTTTTCAATAAATTAATTGTAATTGTAATTGGTTCCTTTTTTCAGCAACGCGTACAAGACTGACTCTGAGACACTTCGAGGAGCCTCGCGAAAGCTTCCAAAATAACAAGCAAAGAGAAAAAAGGAAACGTACAAATTGAAGACGTGGCTGCACTAAACATCGCGTCGCGTGCATGAAATTAACGCTGCAGGGCGCTCCAAACCAAACCGGAATGCGACTTGCGGGCAAATCCGAACACAGGAACACGGATTTTTTCTTTTTTTAGAACTTTTGTGGTTTATTTTTGCTTTAAATGGTTCGGTCGTGTCTGGACGACGCAGCCTGCGCACCGGAGACCGAACGGGCAGATGACGTCAAGTCACGGCGGTTCCCCTGGCGGTCAATCCCAATCTGTGCGATGTCACGAACAACGGCCAATGGAGATCGAGTTGGGAGTGAGTTGTGCTCACGCCACAGCCGGAAAGAGAAAAACGTGCAGTGGTGGGCGCCACGGGCGGGAGAGGAAGAAAATGCCTCTTTTGGGGAGCTTTTTAGTGACTATGAAGCAGCAAAAGCGACTGATTTTGAAACCTTCCTTTGTTCTTTTGTAAGGTCCGCGAGGAGCAAAAGTGCCCTCTTTCTACAGCTCCCGCAGTCGTCTTGACCGTAAAGCCTGAAATATCTCCAACTTTGGATGCGGCCACCGGAATACGGAATACGTCACCGGTGACGTCACACCACTCCAGAAAAAAAAACAAAAAGAAACGTGTTTCGGTTTTCTGACCCACCCTCACGCCCGCATTCCGGTTTGGAGTGAATAGGGAGTTTTCGTAGATCGTTTTCGCCGTCCCGCAACGCTCTCCGCAACCCGTTACGATACCCGCAACACTACAGCCAAGGCCATCGGCGCGCAGGCGCGGTAGAGGGTTCTTCGTTGCGGAGAGCTTTGCGGAGGGCGAATCACGGTCTACGAAAACTCCCTCGCAGCCCTTTACACCGAAGCTAGCGTCCTTTGGGTCTCACACAAAAAAAAATTCTGCGTATGACTGTTTGACCGATAGGAATGCAACTGCAATTTTTATATTAGTCTCTTCGTTTTCTCTTTTTCTTTCTCTATAATCCCGACTCCACGTTTCAGAAAAGCGGCTCAGGAAGAATGCGTACGAAATAATTTCTGGTTCCGCCTCTTAGAGATTATAATATTACAGAAACAGCGTATCATTACCTTTTAAGTATGACCCAAAACTGAAGATGTCTCAGCGCTACCCAAGGCTTCTCTTCTGCCTACTACTCGAACGATAAGTTCGTGACAAACTAACAAAAAGGTTTTGTATTAGTTCTTTGTTTCAGGTCTGGTGCGTCCAAACGTTCATGCGGTTTACGGATAAAAGGGAGCACAATCTGCTTCCGTACTGTGGGACCTCATTTATGGGGGAGGCCTTGATAATCTTCAGTAAACTTTGCTTTATATATATCTTGGTTGGTTGATAAGAGCGCACAAAGGCAATGTTTGATCGCTCTGGCTATACAAAAGCTGCTTGCGTGTTTGGCTGCATCGAAATATTTGAGTGATTTTAAAGTTTATCATATTGACATTCCAAAACATAGACTTAAGTTTACTCAGCCTGAGAATAAATTAGTTACGTCTTTCCACTTCTTCTTGACATCGGTTTCCAAGTTTTAAATAACGTTAAGTCACTGGCTAAATAAGAAGCACGTCTAATAATGGCGACATGAAGGGAGCGCCTTCCAAGTAGCTCTGATAAGTTCAAAATAACACAATAAAAATTAAAAATACATAAAACTAGTTTTATTTATTCGAATTTAAGGAGGATGGGGCTAAATGTTAATCATGTCGCCTGACCTGTCCCCATCCCCCTGTGCAGTCCAGTAGCGCAGAAGCATAAGACAATAAATAGGAAAAACAAAATCAAAACGTCACTGAATATACATTTTAACATATATGCCGTAGGTATTTAATATTGAATAAAATAATGCGTTATTTCTAATAACAGTTCTATCATGCCAATGTCATTTTAACGATTTATGCTAAACATAAAAAAATGTTTTAGAAATGGTTTTAAATGGATTTATTTTTATTGTAACGCACTCATTAATATTATTTTTGGGTGTGTGCTTAAAGAGGCCGTGCAACGATATAAGGTAGGAATAATGTTTCTCACTTTACACCAGCTTACTGGCACTAGTGTAACCCAAGAAAGTAACACAAAGCCACCGACCAAGACGCGTCTTCGTCGCAGTGAAATTCCAAGGATAAAAGAGGTCCCTTTCTTTCAGTCCCTCCTTCGCAAAACTTGATAATGGTGTTGGGAGACAACGCCAAACTTTCGATCGGCGGGGATGCGTCATTAAGCTTGGCGATCCCCGCTAAGATAATATTTAGATGCGGCTCATACAATGGACACGGGAACTTCATTTGCATTCGATCTTGGCTCGTGACAATCAATGTCTCGACAGACAATCGGGTAGTGGCTCGTGCCATATCGCTGGAATGACAGGATTAGCCGTCATTCGTGATCTGCCGACCCCAGCGCGTGGCTGTTAAAAACATTGGTGGCACATAATCGGCTCCAGATCGCTATGTCACTCGTTCTGGTTGCGAGTTGAAGGGGTTGACGGTGTTCCTGTTTTTCCGATTTTTTCTCCGACTGCCATTGCGTGGAGAAAAACAAAAATGGGCGTTACATAGGTTGCACATGTCAGGAAATAATTACAAACTGTATTTATTGAAAGTACCAAAATATTTGTATTCGGTATGTACTTAATAGCTGTAAAATTTGACGAGACATTCTTTGTGCACCATAAGTTGTTCATGCTCATGATCAGTGGTAATGCATGCAGCGTAATGTGTTGGTATAATTGTTGATGCATGCAACGAGGATCTGATTTTGTTTTGTGGAACATGTATATTATCGATTTCTGCGTGAGTGATTGTTCTTTTGTAAGAAGGGAATACTGAATGAAGAATGGATGAGAGCGCACGTGATACGGAGCATTGGCGATTGATCGACCTGATCTTTTCTAAATAACTTGGAGATGCTAGGTGGAAGTTTTTCAGCAAGTACTCCATTTGAAACAGCAATCGTGTCAGCGAGCGAATAATAGACTTGGTGCTTTAACTAAAAAGTGAGGATATTTCTTAGTCTTTCCTCAAATACTCGACGTAACGATGGCGGGTCGTATTTGTTCAATATAAAATGACCAAATTAAATTTTCAGGAAAGTACACCCCAAACGTCTTGCGGCATTTTACTTTACCATTTTGCCAATTTAATCGTTTCTAAATTGTGAACCAAGTGCCCGATCAATCTGTTTATTTTTTGTCCTAAATATTACTTCGTTGTTTTGTGCCTAGTTGGAACTCATTAGATGCTAACCATGCACTTAGCTGCGTCATGCATTCAATGTCAAAACCTCAATCTCATCTAAGATTTTTTTTGAATACATTTGTGTTATCTGCGTAGAGTACGATTTCATGTGTATGTAGTATGTTCCCAAGTGTATCTGGTAAGCAATACATAGAGCCTTTTCGGAGTAAACAAAAACAAAAACTGTTGTCGGGAAATAAAAGTTAGACCCCAATGTCAGTTGGAAATTTTAAATACCTCTACATTAGGTATTATTTTAAAAAACCACATGCCGTCACGCGTGACAACCAATGCTCAAAGCCAAGATTGCATGTTGATTCGCCGTTTGCCCATCAACACTAGAAAATATTTACATCCTAAGATGGTTAATAAATTTGCCGCAGCAATAAAAGCCTAAGAGTGTTGCAGAATAAGGGTGGCGATGTGGGTTAGTTGGTTCATACTGACGAAAAGGCAAACAGCGCACAATAAACGGGGACTATTTGTTTTGTTTTCATGTAATTAAAGTTCAGTTGAGAGTCAGCGCTTGTCCTGTTTACACTTCCTCCAGTCCCCGTTTATTGTGCGCTGTTTGCCTTTTCGTGAGTGTTGCAGCAACACTTTTAAGATGCTGGTGGCCACAACAGGATGTTAAAAAGTTTTTACAAGCAAGAAATTATTAGCACAAGTTTAAAACCAACAAGGAGAAAACATGCACATAAAAGCAAACACAGATGCAAATAGTAACGCACGAGAAAGAATAATGACCCTGATGGCTGTTCTACCACCTTTTATAGGCGACAATTTAAAGACCTGCACTCATTCGAAAGTGACCGTCTCCGCAGTTACAAAGGCAACAGATACGTTGCTTTGTTCTCTGGAATATTTCTCGTAAAGCAAAATTTATCTAAGCTGCATTATTGAGCAAGTGGTTATATGCAAACAGAAAATGATGCAGAATTAACATCGCTCGCCGTTCCTTTAATCGCGCTGCACACGATTCGTTATAAAGAGCATTCGTTCCTCAATGTGGCCATGGGTGGCAGTAGTACTTTTCAAACTTGTCGATATAGTGGAGTACGCCGTTAAACACGAAGGTCAAATCAGTTAGTATTAGTTAGTTCAATATTTCTACTACCTTAGCTCAGACTATTCATTTTTTTGCTATTTTATGGCACGCAGAAATCGGAGCTGTACTTTTATTTGACTACAAAAAACTTCCGAGGTTTCTTTTTTTTTTCTAGTTTTAGCAGTGTACGAGTAAGTATAGGTAGCTATAAGGTAACTGTTTGTTATTCTAAGCATATGCAAAACTGTATGTTACTTTTGTTGTTTTGCAAATTTAGAGTATCTCGTATTTTTGTTTCGTTTAGTCGTCTCCATCGTAGAAGGAATGTATCATTTATATTTACATGTTAACCTCACCACCATGGCGAGATCCACGATCTAGTTGTTTATGAAAAGAAGTGAAAGCACTGCCGTATTCATTTCACATAGGGTATACGCGCAAGCTTCTGGCTTTCGACCACTCCTCGGTTCCACGAACACCCGTACAGTGGGCGAGCGCCACACAAACTACCCGCTCGCGCTCGCAAACTTTGCTGCAGCCCATGTGGACCTGATGCATTGTAATTTGACCCACTTCGTTCCACATATACTTACTTCTCTTAGGAACGTTTTGGCTTGTCTTTTTATTCTTGTTATTAATATAGCCATTCCCATATGTATATATTTTTTTTCTAACAGCGTACACACAAAGCAATAAAAAAAAGTCGACCTTTATTTTGCCATGATTGCAGGATAAAGAAGAAATTATTTCCGAGTATCGGAACCTTAGGCGTGAGTGCTCTTGAGGTTGGTGAAGTACTTCTTTGCATTCTCCACGATGGTGGCCCTGTAAAGAAAAAAAGAAATAATCAGTAAGGAAGCTTGAAACGGGTTGCATGCAAAATGAGGATGGAAAAAAAATATTTTGTGAAGGCGGATAGCTGAAAATTGAGCACAGAGTTCGCGCCTTGAGAGAGTCTGTGAGCAGAATTTAAACAAATACAAAACAAAATAAAATGCTAAATAATGATTTAGAACTCGTACTTCTCACCTTCTAGTCAATCACCGTTTTTACTCAAATATTTTAGGTGAGAAAAAATATTTTTACAATTGTTTCGCTGTAAAAGAAAATTGTGAAATCGGATCTTTAGCGTAGAATATTACCCGATCACGTCATGTTCGTAACGTTTTGAAAGCGTGAACAGTGTGCTCCAATTGCAGAATGGGGCAACATCCAGAATATCTTTTATTTAATAGATATGTGCATTTTTACGGTCAAGCAGTACCTTAGATTTTTATTCAATTTTCTTTAAACAATCCCTTTTACGCGATATGTACAAATTTAAATACTATAAAGGAAAATCTAATTTGGGTGTTTTAGGTGCCAGAATAACAATGGGAAGTTAGCACGCTTCAGCGAAGTTGAAATTCATCTTGACTACCTGGGGATCTTCTGACGTGCAGCCGAAATCTCAGTTACACGGAGAATTCGCGGCAATAAGCCCCCTTAGATTGCGTGCACCTCGACCGGGATTCAAAACCGCTAACTGGTGATCCGTATAGTTAGTGCTTTGCCTCGGAGCCGCCGAGGTCCCGATAAGTTTAGAAACGCAATTTTAACAAGGTGGAGGATAAAAATCAAGATGATTTAAATGGTAATTTAAGTCAGGATTTTTATCGTGATTTAAATCGGGATTTTTATCGTGATTTAAATCAGGATATTTATCGTGATTTCAATCAGGATTTTTATCACGATTTAAATCAGGACAGTTTCACTTGGGTGATAAAGATCAACTCTTTCCCTCACAAAACATTTCTAAAATACATCTTTATTTAGTTTTTTATTCCTTCAATGTGCATTTGTTTTGTATCTAAATCAATATTCATTAAGCAAGAAAAGTATAGCAGGTTAAACTCAAGCAAAAGCAGGGCTCTTCTGAGCAAATCGGAACGTTAAGCTTTTCTTCTAACTGCCACTTTGCCAGTTACGTGGGGCTTTGTTACAAGCCGTTTCTCAACGCAAAGAAAGAAACACGAAACGTAATGCAATATAGCAAGCAAATTAAAAAGAAAGATATTACACTTCCTTGATTCACAAAAAAAAATCAAACTGCTTTCCTTCTAGTATGGTGGGATTTATTAATAAAAACGTTTTCAAATGGAGTATAATTTATTTACAGTCATTATTTCGTCGGGATTGTTTTCAATATTCTGATGAATCTGTAAACAAATCTGCCATCCATAAAAACATATCTTGCATTAAAGAATTACCTTTTTAGCTACAGTAATCTAAATCACCCAGCAATCCGGTGCCACTCGCACGAACGTTCAAATTCGTACGTTCCAGGGGTTACGTGGAAGCGCAAGCTGGACTACGAATATCCAGTTATTTGCAGCAGCAGCTGCAGCCCGTCTTTGAGAAGGCGAGATTAAACAGCCCTCATATTTCGTGTAGAGGTACGGTGTGATCACAAACACCGCTTGGTCAAACGTACTTAGACGTCGTCATCTCGAGCGCACGTCCACGCGGTGGTCTTCCACCGCGCTCGTTTCTCGATACTAAGCTCAGAGTCAGACGCGGAAAATACGTAATATCTTCACTGAATCTGCCATAGAGACGTAACATACTGCTCCCGTTAGAACGTGCCTCGAGTTTCCCCTCTGACGGCGCCACTCCGTCTAGCACCCAATACCGACAGCTCGCGATCGCAGACAAAAATACAAAATGACACTGTCTACACGAAAAGTACAGCTCAAGCCCGGAAGTGCTCTTGCACGTTCTCCAAAGTACAAATAAAGCGAGAAGCCTCGTGCCACAAAGGGATTCACGTCACCAGCCCAAGACTGACGAGCACACATTAAGTCTCGGTCGCACCGCAAGCACGTCGTGCAAGATGCAGTCTGCAGAAACACTGTCCGATGAGTGCCTCTTCTTTGTAGGGCGCACCAGTGACATTAGTTATAGAAAAAGAAAACGTCTACAGACGAGTTCCAAACATGTGTGAGGCAAACATCCCTTCAAACATACGTGAAGCGTGTCCCTCAGGTAGTTCTGTCACTGTGTCTACAACTCTCTCGTACGATGTGTTAGCATTGAGACTGGGGAAGTTGGGGCTTCCGGCGCCGCGAAGCCTACCTGAAGTGGACCTTGCCGGCGACTCCGGCGGGGGCCTTCCACTTGAGCGCGGCGGTGGTCTTGTCGCCGCCCTCGGTGTGGGTGGAAGCCGAGCACTTGGTCAGGGGCTGCGAGATGGCGGTCTTCTCGAACTGGCCGACCTCCTTCTCGTTCTCGTCGAAGGCCTTCACCAGGAAGCCCTTGAACGGGGTTCCGGAAGTGGACAGGGTCACTGCGTCCCGGGAAACCGCCACACGTTCGTGAATGACGAAGAGTTGCGGTTGAGCGCACCGTGTGTTATTTCGTTCGATAATAAACGGGAGTGTACCGAAAAAGCGACTAAGCGTCCACTAAGAGTTCTATCGAGCACCGATAGCATAAAAGAAATCTCTACAGCAGCTAGTGCATCTCAACGTCCGGCCCCAAGATGAAAAAGCACTGGTTACATTTCCTTTAATTTTTTTTTTCCTCCAATGGCTACTTGCTTTAATCGTAAAATTCGGGTGGAAATAAAGGCCGGGAGAAGGGGCGGGAGGGAGTTTCAGAATTATTTTACATGGGTATGCTAAACAAATATTCTCAAGTTAAAGTTGAGGTTTGCCTAGGCAATCTTATATGAGCTTAAACTAACGCTTCAACCGGTCTTTTCTTCGTTACGTATTAGGTGCGGGTAGTTAGATAACCGTTTCCGCTTTTTCTTACTTTCGCAAACTTTTCGCTGCTATTTTACGGCTTCTGACAGTGTACTTGACAGAGTCTGTAATACGCTCGACCTACCTTCTACGGACTTTCGCGATCAATTACAGACTTTTTCATGCACAATCATTCCGAAAAAGAAAGGTCTGGCAGGCTTCCTGGTCGAACTGCTTGCCGTTAGCAAAACAACGGGAGCGGCCGGGCCTTAGCGAGAGGTCTTAAGAGGGCCGTACCAACGACGACGTCTCCTCCCTTGAAGTCGACCTTGTTCTGGGTGAGGCGGTAGGGGCTCTTGCTGGCGTCCTCGAAGAGCGAGTCGCCGTGCTGGGGCAACATGTCGGCGCAGGCCTCTTCGGGGGCGCCGGTCGGGTGAGCCAGGCAGCCGCCGATGGCCAGCAACAGCGCCAGGAGGTTCAGGGCCTTGGATGCCATGGTAGTCTGCGACAAATAGAGGAACAAGAAACAACGTTGAGCGTCGGGTGTAGTCGTAATTAATGTGAAACTAATTCCACAGTGAGGAAGTGTTTCAAAATGCGTTTTTGGCGCATCGAAACGCAAAGAGGAGATCGCCAATCAAAAGGACAGCAGAGACAATGCGCGGGGAGCCCGCGATGACGATGCAGGCAAGCAAGCGCTGTAATTAATTGAGGTTGTGGGGAAACAAAATCACGTGGGCGCGTTTGGGAAGCGAACAAAGGCACGAAGTGCGCAAGTGGCAGACGAACTTGCACACCGTGTAGTCTTAAAGTTCCTTGATACTTTTATTTACAAGTAACGACAAGCAACACAAACGGCAAAGCACGTTCCACTGGAACAAGATGGCGTCAATCAGTTCAGTCCTCGTTTTCCGAAAACGGCACCGTAACAGGGTCGGCGCTTCAAAAAAATGTCGCTACTTGTAAGAAGCTCTTATCTATGAACTCTAGTATACCCCGGTGTCAAATACGCAACGTCATGGTGTTCTTCATCCTTCTGTACAGTGCCTATAGTCGGCTATACCAATCGAGTCCAGCGAATAAATCGTGACCTGTATCGAACACAAAAAAGCATATACACGTGTTTGTATGAATTAAAGATTTCTGACGACGCTTTGACTTTTTAAGAGAACAAGTTATATAAACTGGGTCATACAACTCGAAGCACGATTTAAACAGAAACGAAGTATCTCGTGATTTATTGAAACAAACAGACTGACGATACCTCTCCATTTCGTGGGCCACATTACTCTGAGGACTTACAGCCCACAGAGCGTGAAACCAGCACGTTAACTATTGGCGACGAGACAATAACCAACCCTTAAAGTCTTAGCCTTCCGCACGCAGACAGGAATATCAGTCGGTGAACACGCACAGGTTAGAAATAGTTAGACGTGCTGTGTCCCTGGCACTCTTTCCTTTCCAAGCGGCAGGCACCGCGAATCGCCCCAACCAACAAAATTCACAGGTCTCGTTTACCTTGCGATTCGAACCTAGATGAGAAGGACGATACGCGTCCGTCGAGATTTGGAAGCGAGAAAGGCAGTCCTCCTCGAGCCGACCGTCCTTGGAGCGGACCAGTCGTCCTCCGCGCGACTTCTCTCGCTGATCTTTCCGATGTCGACGACGACGACGCCGAGGGACCGTCAGATGTCCGTGACTGAACTCCGCCGGTGACTACACCACTTGGCATCTCGACTGGCATAGAAACCTCGTCTCGTTTTCCTGTCCATAGTCCGAACACAGTTGAGGGAAAGGGGAATATGAGAGCCGATGGGGGAGGGGGGGGGCCTCAAAGTGAGAAGCTTTGATTGGAATTATTAAAGTCTAGAGGCAAAGGCTAACTCCCTTTATCTCTACCCACTGTCTTCCTTCAATTAGAGAAAACTAGAGCGTCGTCTGCTTCTCGCGTAGGGCCTCGCGTTCGAAGGCCGAGCGCGGTCGTACGGTGAGTAAGGATCAAAGCAGCTACGCTTTGACGTGTACCCGCTAGTTGTTCTAACCAGAACCGGGCACTTTCGTCTCCTCCTCTCCCTCAGTTTCTCTCCGTATAATGACCTTCTGCGCCCCACCATCTTCGTCTGCCGAGTTGCAGAAGGCGTTCCGAGCATGCACAATAACTGTTGAAAAAAGTGTAAAAGAGAAGTGATTCGGAAGACGTCCCGAAGAATCAACAGAGAGTGACGATTTTGTCGTACCTTCAGAGACCGTCCCACAATCTTAAAAAGATTGCCAGCCGTTTCGGGGTTCCTTTTGTGTTCACAGCACCGTCACAATTATCCAGATTATGCCCATAGGTGATAATAAAGCAGACAAGGAGGAAACATGCACAAAAGAGTATGTAAACAAATATGAAGATTGAGAAACATGGGTGGTTTACGAGATACCAACGACGTGCAAGAGAACGTATATAGGGCAGGCGGGGAAACGCGTAAACGAGAGGGCCCGGGGACCATGACCTTTCTACAAGGCGGCCACCCTCGGGAAACTTGGCCATTTGCTCTGACAAGTGTCCATGTTTTCCTGTACTCGATAAAACGCAGATTATGGGAAGGTATGAAAAAAAAAAGAAAGCGAAATCTTCGAGGTTTTTAATATCAGGTTGAAGGGCAATGAACATGCAGCAGCACAGCGTAATCCCTTTTATCAGATAAGGAATTTAAATCTTCTCACGAGAAGTTTGATTGTGAGCGAATGGTTAACTTTGGGGGGGGGGGGGGAGTCGGTGTATGCTCGTGTTTTCCGAACAAACGAATTCAGTTGACAGCAGCGCCTCCAACCCTTCCTGTTGTCCTGGTTTTGGCGCTTTTTCAATCCCTGCAACTCTATACTGCGGAATAGCAGACTCCGAGCATGTATCTACCACCCGGTGATTCGATATTTATCGCCTTGGTGATAATTACTGAATAATCAGTAAAAATAAAAATAAAATTTGGTAGTTTGCGCTTTATGCATAGTCCGCGCTCGTTCTGCACCTGGTGCCCAGTCCGCACGTGAGAATTCTCATAGAAAGCACACATTAACAAACGCCAACTTAATCAGCTCACAGAGAAGCTTGTATCATACCTAAACAGTGTTGGAGGTAACGCATTAAAAGTAACGGCGTTACAGGTAACGGATTACTTTTTTTTGTAACGTAGTAACGTACTGGTTATTTTTTTGTTAAAGACAGTAACAAAGAGTGTACTCAGGTTACTTGTTTCGAGCAACGGGCATCGTAGTTACGTTACTCATAACACCTACTAAATACTTATTTTATAAAGTTGAGTGTTTTTTAGTATTTCTCTTTGCCTTTTCCCTCCTGAGTATTGAGGTGACACCGTAAAAAACATAAGGTAGTTATGTTTCTTCATGAACGTTGTTTCTTGAAATATGGCACTTACGCTTACCTGTAACGTCAAAACAACAAAAACGTTCAAATGCAAAAAGCAAAAGCAATGTAAAACTTAACCTGCGTAAATTTTATACGAACGTTAATGTACCGTATTCATTTTATTTGCAAGTAACCTGTAACAAAATTTGTTTTACGTTGTTGTTTTTTTAGTAACGCCTACAACACTGTACGTAAATCATCATTAACATACTCTGTCATCCTGAAAATACCTCATACCGTAATACTAAACGATCTAGAAAATAAAATCCCCGTACGGCCGCACCTGTACATTTTCCGCACAGCGTTGAATTTCAAATGTTTAACACGTATAGTTTGAAAAATACGGTACTTTATTTTATTATTAAGATCGCGAGGGGCTTTACTGATCTAGAACTGGTATATGAATGGCTGATATCCTCGGATGGCGGAAAACTACCCGAGTTTTCGGAAAAACCGTGTGAATACCGCGAAGAAGCTTAAACTGTGACAAACGAGTTTGGCGAGATAAAATATTCAGAGAAGGGACCTCGCTGGAAATCAAGTCTATACAGGGCGGCTGCGGCGCGGCTCAAGTTTACGTGCTCCGAATCGAGCACTTGGCGAGAACCGATAACATTGAGCGTGAAAACATGTATGTTGGGCGAAACGAGTTTGTTTACCGTGACAGTTGCGTACCTCAACGCCACACTTGCATCTTCCCTTTATTTTTTGAACGCTTGGGCTGGAATGCTTTTAGTGTTCCACACGGTTTATCTTGATAAAGACCGTTTCGTTTTACTTGCGCATTTTTTTAGCAAGAAGGCTGGGCACGGGAAAGTCGATCAATATATGTGCATCATTGCTGACTTAAACTGGAAGACCCCTACCACGCGACTCAAGCTTCACTTTCCATTTTATTCTTTGCGTCTTAAAGAGCACCCAGTGGACACATGTGTAAAAAATTAACATATAAATTTAACAAAATGTCGATTTCCTACCTGATCTTTTCTGAACCTAACGTTTCGTGGTGCCTTTCGAGACAGTTGTCAACCAAAAAATACGATTTTTTTTTGTTCTTTTTTTAGCGTTTAATCTAAGGGCCAGACGCTCAAAACGTGACTACGCTCTCCAATAATCTTACTGCGCAAATTTTTCTGCATAAAGATTAGCCCATCAAAAGCCAAATTTAAGAAGAAGCGTAAATACTACGCACTTCCGAAACAAGTTTTCGTCGGGAAAAAAAAAACCTCGTCTCCTAATTAGCGTTTTGTTGTTTTTCTGCTTATTTTAATTTTATTATAGGTGATATTCGTGCAGGTATACCGATCACCACACTTTCTTTTCAAAAAACTTAGAAAATTACATATTTGACTCTAGGTCAATCATTGCAAGACCCTCAAACCCCAAACCACGCCAAAATACATTTTCCACTTTCAAAATTTTACCATCGCCGGTTTTGTGCTGCTATGTTATATCTCTCCTATATGACATTGCTGCAAACTTTGAAATCTCCTACGTCGAGCATGAGGTTGTAATCTGGCACAAGAACAGGGTTAATGACGTCGTAAGGCAATACCCACAGAGTTTTCTCTTACAATATTATGCCACGCGGCACCCACAACGAACTTCTCATTCACGACGGACGGCGCTTCAAAAGAGCGAAGAGTGCAAACAAGATCCCACACAGCATGCCCAGTGGGCCCTTTGCCAGGTAAGCCCGAACATGCTCTTGGAAGCCGCTATAATTTTATGCTGGATTAGCACGGCAAACAACCTTTCCCCTCCGATGGGAAATATTTTCTGACGAATTACATGCACTAGATGCAAGAATTAACAACGTATTACGGTGGCAATACTTGAGTGGAGGAGAGCCCTTCGTGAACTTTGTTTACCACGCTCTCTTGGGTTTACTTTTGCAAATGTAAACAAAGGTGTGTTCCAGTTAGAAGAACTGGAACATCACTTTACTGGATACGGGCACGAGGTCCCATCTCAGGGTAGTGCTTAGAACGCTCAGTTTCATTGACGAAATAAATTCTGTATATAGCTTATTTTCACGTCGCTGCCATTATGATAGATGCTCTTGCTGCTGAGCGTGCACCATCGGCAGCATGCATTTCCCAGCATTTAATTCGTTTTTCTCTACATGAAGAGTCGGGAATAACCACCAGCATGGTGCTATGGCGTCACGTGCCAGCCATGTATATACAACCTTCCAATGTTTACAAATCCACAGCCTTGGAAAGAAGGAAAAATACGCGAAATACGCAGAAACTTTGAAGCGGGAACGAGTCAGAAATTTTCCTTTTTTTTTAAATGATTTATAGACATTTTTGTTTACCCTCGTCCCCAGCCACGTTGTTCACGCATCCGGTATTGGCGACGAAAACAAAAAGCAAGACATATCAACCTGGATCGAGTACAATAACAAAGAGGCGAAAAAAGAACGATCGACAGTTGCGGTAAAATCGTGAACACCTTCTAGTTAAGTGGCGAAAGAAAAACGATGTCTTCCCCTATACTGGAAGTTCGACAATTCAAAATGGCGATCACTACACGAAAAATGTCTATAGTACACCTCAGGCAATTCATAGATTTGTGTACTATTGCTTCGATCAAAATAGCGCGTAATTAAATATTGTTATCCTTACTTAAGAGTCCGAGGTTTGAGTGTTAAATTTCCTGCATAACGCACCAGTGTATTGTGTTTATCAGACCCGTAACCATCGGTGAAGCCTACGATAGTGAGACTCCGTTGCAAGGAATCTGGGTTACGAAAGACAAAAATGCAGCTTCTTCATTTGTATATATAAAAAAACCTAGTTTTTATTTACACCTGATAACATTCATCCGTCAAGAGCTGATATTCCCGTTTTCAAATGAGCATGTAATGAAAGCTTGCTTTCAGTACGCTTTCATACGCTACACAATTTGGTATTGTTATAAAATTATGGTATAGAAAAAGCAAGACATCTGACGACAAATACAAAAAAGGATGAAAGCCCGTTTTTTGTTTTTCTAGGAATATCCGGTATTGAGAGCGCGTTTAGGCTATTCTTTCGGGCTTACACAGCAGGTGAAGTCGAGCCATCCATAATGAAGAAAAAATACTACGAGAGGCTAGGAGCAGGAATTCTTAACAATCAAAGTTGTTTTGAGTAGTAGAATGGATAGATGGACCAGTTGGCACATTGCACCAAAATGTCTCAATGAGGGGGCAAGAGCAAACATTCGCTCATCTGGCGGCGCGGTGGAACAAAAATCGTGATTTTCTTCAAAAAATCAAATAAATCAAATATATATTATTCACATCAGATTTGTTTTACTTAAATAAGATCTTTATATTTAAAGTCAAATTTATTTGAGTTATATCGGATTAATGTGATTTAAACCACTGTAGCTAAAGATTTGCGACTCTTTAGCGATAAATGTATTTTTAAACATGGCTTATTAACTGTTCAATCTCAATTCACGAATAACAATGCAGACGAAAGATTATCGCAAATTTAAAGTACAGTTTAATTAACAACATTTTTTATTGATATTAATCCAGTCATACCAGGACAAAACAGGTAGATTTATCTTAATTATCGTAAAGTATGTTTTTCTCGCGCGCTAATTGGCTTCCAATAAGACATTTACTTTATAATTTGTGTACCTTTCACGTTCTGATTTGCTCGCAATAGGATGTAATATATGTAACGAACGAAGTGAAAGGTAGAAAGACAGCTCAATGATAAGATTTGCTAAGTGCAATGATTTTTTGCTCGCGTTCAATCTGGTATAAATCTTGCTTGAATTTTCGATTTAAATACAGTACAGATTACATAAAAATCATGAAATGAGAGACAAACGGTAAAAAAAATAACTTTGGGAAACATTTTTACAGGAAAAGGCGTGATGATATAGATGATTGGTGCAAAACTAGTTTGATTTAAATAACAATTTAAAGGCTGTTATAAATCATGATTTTAATCATGTCGGTTTTTATTCTCTGCCCTTTTGGGGGTGCGTTGTCAAAAATGTAACTGCAACACCAAAACTGGAGAGCAAAAAACAAAACTAAAACAGAGATTTTCGAGGATTTGAGCGTCAGGCTTAAACCAAAAATGTATCAGTGCGCGGTGACAACACTTACCACACACACATAAAAAAAGGTATTACTTCTCGTCGTCACTGTGGTTAGAAGGTACTTATATTCTTTTCTTCACATTACCGTTCAGTCGATAGTAGCGCTTTGTTTCTCTCCGTTTTAGTCTTTTTCTTGGGCACTTTTATTTTTCTGACGCTGCTTTTAATGCAATAGTCAAGTATAACCGAATG
Organism: Ixodes ricinus; assembly: GCA_037355805.1. NCBI lineage: Eukaryota > Metazoa > Arthropoda > Arachnida > Ixodida > Ixodidae > Ixodes > Ixodes ricinus. The sequence continues at coordinate 71,804 of JAZHYW010006342.1, forward strand.
CAAGTGAAGAACGCGCCGAATAAACACGACCATGACAGCGCGACATATCAATACGCATTTGTCTCGGTAGCAGACTCTGTGCGCATTGCGGAGGAACTGTGACTGGCAATAACGTGGGTATGGGAGAAGCTTCCAGGCGCATTCTTATTAACGTGTGCCCGACTATAGAATGGCGGATCAGCGTATTCTCCGTATTCTCTAGTAATGATCCTACGACCTCAGATGTCGCTGTGCTCCAAACTAACAACCTGAAATCCTATTCTAGCCACGAGTTCAGTTTCTGTACTCATCAGGCCACGCGTTTTAAAGTGATAGCATAATTATGTGGAAAGCCGGCACGGACCTTGCTTTCTCATGTTGGTGTTGGTCTCGCCATATGAAAGCCGTGGGGGAGTGTGTCCGCAATTATGTATCGTGGTTGGATTAACGTCATAGCGCGCCTGACCAATGGAGTTAAAAAATGTCAGCAATATGGCCAAAAAAAATAACCTCCCAACTGTGTAGAAAAGAAGGATGGCGGTATTAGTTCTGCCTCACTTAGATTGCACTGACGAAACGCCCAAGTCGGGCGACTTAGGTAAAAAACCAAATATATGAAACGTTTCTTTTTTTCCTTTTACAATGAAACGATTACGACGGTTAGACGTGAACATTTTGTTCTCTTTTAAGCACGGTCTGAAAGCCGGCTTTCACCGCGGTGATTCCACACTATCGAGGTGATTCTTTCTTACAAAAAGTAAGTTAATTCACATATGTTTCAACTTTGTATTTGATGAGAGCTTATTCCTGTGTCGACAAAGTTTAACCAAGATTTCGTTATGTTCTTTGTTGGTTTGGCAGATCAATTCAGAAACTGGTTTTTTGCACGCTGCTCGTGTTATTGACCCGATATAAATACCCGCTACGGAACAATTTTTAGGTCATTCAGATGATGGGAGTGGCGCCAATTCAATTGCCTGCTGTTAAGTGCACGTTCTTCGCTTGTTTTTCTCACCGCCCTAATGTTTATATTCAGGAGCAAAACAAAAAAACCGGAAACGTTCTACTTAACGATTAGGAGCGTCGCCGTAGGCGGTGTTGGCTCATAACGTGTAGCTTAGATCAGCAATTTTGTTTCAAGAGGACTGGTTGATTCGCTATGCGTTCAGTGATGTGCCAGATACAAAAAGCTACTTAATTTTGACATTTTGCTGTTCCCACAGCTGAAAGGAACGCCGATATGCTCGAAAGTCGAGTTTTTGTAGCAGTTTGTTTAAAGCGAGTGTTGCGAACCGCTTTTTACAACTTTCAACGATAGAGGTATAACTTTATCTTACCCGGACGCCGACTGCGAAGTCTACATGCTTGAACATCTTGCTCTCAAAGGCACCTTGGCTGCACAAGTGCTCATACAGAGGGAACACATGCCAAAGCTACCCGCTCTTCAGTTCCTCCATACACACGCTCTTGTGGAATACATCTCGGTCATTTGAACTTTTTTTTTATTAAGTGCAAGCGTTCGGGCGTTTCTATAGGTAAGAGCGAGTAAGTTCGACTGGGACTTTGATACCATTTCACAGCCCAAATTTAGTGCGTATACGTGCTTTGACGCGTAGCGGAAATTGCTGGTGGAAGCAGTTCCGTTTTTCAAGTATAAAGAATCCGTGTGATTTATCATCAAGGCATCAATTTCGGAACGATTTCAAATTTACCCACAATCGCACGCAGGGTATCTGGTCGCGGCCTGATCTCTACTCGTATCAGCAAACGTGAGTTTATGCAAGCCTGCCACTCCCTTCGTACTCGTGATGCCGTCTACCTCCACGTTTGGTAAATATATGAATGATGTACAGGCTGCTGCAGCATACACTCTGCAGCCTCCACCGCGCGCTATTTGCTTTTCGTCGGGCTCCGGCTAAGCTTGCGCATAAATGTCATTGAAGGTAGAATTACTCGCGCTCGGGACGAAACTTCTACTGCAGATTTGATGCTGCAACCGGCCACACAGAGGAGGAGAGCCTTGTGAAAAAGGGTCATCTGCTACTTGACATTTATAGCCATCATTTGCTTCTGACTGCGGTATTTTGTCACTTTTTAGTGAGACAACACGAAGCATTTGTACTGATATGAACCACCTACTTAGAAAAGGTTAGAGAAAAATTAAGACTACTTCAGCCGCCTTCAACAGATACACTAACCGGTATGCCGCCTTTTGGTTATGTCCAATATTGAACCCGTCATTGACTCTGTGAAAAACGAAGCACCGCCGTGTCGTTTTTTGTTGTTTTGCACTTGAAATTAAGCATGTTTTAAATTTAATTAAGAAAAACGCCAGTAATTCTGGTGAACGATTAACAAAATTGCTTCTGTGTCTGAAACGCCAAAGGAACTTAAGGCATATATTCCGTACCTATATACTCAGCCCTTATTTCACCTGCTCTGCTCGATGTTTACTCAAGGTGACAATTCACGGAGCTACGCGACTTCTATTCTTTTTGATTAAGTAGTGGTTTTAGTTTCTTAATGTGCAGAAATTCGACCAGTTCCAATAAAAAGATTGTGTAAAAAAAGTCAATACGGGAGAAAGTCGTCTGCTTCTTGCGCAGGAGTTGCGATGACGTCAGAATGATGCCGAGCTCTGATTGGCTGATTTAAAGAAAATAGAGGGTAGACTTCCAAGGCATCCAGCATTCAGGTCTACCGACTATCTTTCCAATCGAATGCCAGTTAGGACCTCGGCGTCCTTATGACGTCACCGTAACTCCTGTGCAACAAGCAGATGACAATTCAGAGTATGGTGCCAGGAACGCGTCTCCGACTGGCGCGTTCCGCGTCCTAAAAGTGGATCATCGATTTCCGCCTGATGTCGGCACAGAAGTGTTATGTTGTCGCCGGCCACGATTCTGGTAATGTCACAACAGTGGTGCTAGAAGTGCCAGACATTCCTTCCGATCCCGGTAGCTCTCCAGCTCGACGGTCCACGAAAGCTTCGGCAGTCAGGAGTTGGGACGCCGCGACGACAGCGACACTCGCGTTAGCTCGTGCTCTTTTTCTAAAGAAGTGAGGGCCTTAGAGCGATAAACTTGCAGCTGAGAGTGACTCCCAATTGGCCGCCGCCATGTTGCACATTTTTGAACACTGGACACGTGGCCTTATAGTTTGACGTCTAGATTTTAACGAAGTACCGCGCACAAATAATTGCATATTGATCTTTCATAACAGTACCGACGAGATAAGGTGTGTCTCGTTTGTTTAAGGTCCAAAATGTGCTTCTACGTCAAAAACTCGGGCAGCTTCGCAATGGCTCCGCCAGATGCCGTCAGCCGTGGTGCTGTATTTTGGATTTTCATTCGAGCTAGACACTAATCTCTGGGGCTAACAGTATTGAAAGAGTAGTTTATCCTGTTGCTCTACAGCGATCGCAATAAAATCTCGGCTCAAATTCGCGTAAAAGCCTCAGGATTCGGTACGGTCACCTGTCTAGGGGTCAACATAGTACAAGATTGTGGCAGCCAAGGGGGGTCACCTTTGCCTGGTGAACGGGATACCAGTTTCTCGCTCTAAACCCTCTACCTCGTTTTTTCCCAGAAAAAAAAAATATCGCCTACTGAACACTGTCATTTTTATCTGCTGGGCTGTGGAATACCTTCTGAGCATGCGCAGTTCCTCTGCCGTGCGGTATATCGGACGCTGCGCAAGCGTTTACAGCTCAGTGAGTCGGCACTTTTTTCGCCCGGGTGATAAGCGATGGAAAGGTCCATACGCACAGCTGCCGGGATCGCGACATCCTACAGCGACAGCATGACACTCCGTTTTTTTGTTTTTTTTGCGACGTCATTCGTTGCAACTTTGAGACTGCTTTCTATATGCATGTGCAGGCAAGGACGCCAGACACAGCAGACGAAGAAGCATTCCAGCATTCCATGCACCGTCACTCAGAGCGAATCTACGCCAGGTTCCTTGCTCCTGCGCCTTCGCTCCAGGCAAGCGAAGCTTATAAAACAGCGAACTGCCCATTATGAGGCCGATGAACGACGCAACGCTCGTTATCCTTCGGATTATAATCTTCGTGACCTCGAAAACCCGAGCATCGTGTCTACACACGTCGATTAAAGGCGTCCGCTTTCCGGGTAACCACGTCGAGAGCCAACAACAATCTAGTGACGCAACTAATCGCCGATGGAAAGGCGCCTGGACGACGATTTGGACCCAGAGATCAGGATGGCCTCCGATTTGCTCCGGTTCATGGCCACCAGGAAGACTCCCGCTTTACTTCGTTTCACAATGAGAAGTACCGTAACAGGTGCTACGAGCCATGTTGGCCGATAGGACGCTCTAAACGCATCATGGGACTACTCGTCCTGAGCGTCACTTTGCCTTTCCCGAGGTTAATGTGAAAGTCACACGGCGTTCGATTTCATCCGGAGGCTCGTAGCATCCTTTCTGGTCCACCGTAAAACCGGGGTCACAGTGCGCATACATCATCCAAAAGAAGGTCTGCGAACACGGTTCACGGCAATATCCGTGGTTCGAATGCTGCGTGCATAGTTCCTTCTTGGACTCATTGTCATTCGGCATTCGAAGCACATATCTCGCGATGCCTCGCGTTCGAATCTGTATGCAGATTATCTTCTGTGCGTTGCATAAGCAGTGTGACCCCGGCCTAAGGTGAGACGGGGTATAGCCGAACTACTTTTAGAACACTTGCTCGCACAGAAGAAACGTCATATTAAAACACCGTTGCATCAAAAGACACCGTTCAAAAATTTTATCAACATTACCGTGAGACTGCGTGCCGGGTGACTATGGAAATACTGATGACTATAGCATCGTAATCTATGTCAAAGATGGCACAGAAAAAAACATTTTGCTGTTCGTACGAGCAAGCCAGCGTTCATTTTGACCTGCCTGGTACCATACGTTGAATTAACTTCGGAGACTTCGCAGGAATGTCACATATGCCCTATCAATCTACTGTACGTAATGCACGGTTACACGTAAGATTCGGTCAGAGTAACTAGGAACTGTGGTGTGAGCAGCAAGGTAGCAAGCGGCTATTATCTTCCAAACAATTGTCAAATAAACAAACTTTTTTCTCGTTTTTTTTTCTTCAGTTGATTGCTTGTTTTTGAACAGAATTTATGAAAAGCTCCGAATAGATCTTAATCGTATTTTTTTATTCTATAAAAAATGTTCTTTTCGGCTTCTTAATGTGACCAAACAATTGTTGACAGTCCGATATGTTGGTACTTAGCTATATTATTAAAACATTATTTACAGTCACTCGTCCTAATGACGAATCGCCATTTGAAAATGGCTCAGAATATCAAAATATAGTAGATACAAATAGGGGTATTCGAGACAAAAAGTAATGCCTAATATAACTGAGGGCTAGTTATGCTAAGTAGGAAGAAAAAGAAGGATTCGAACCTCACCTTATGCAAAGGTCCCGGCAAATGATCCCACGTCAAGTTGCTTGGAAGAACTGATTCCGTGTCGTAAGGCTAACCGCAACGGTGCCACGCTTTATACGCCACCGGACCCGCCACCTGGCGAGTACAAACGCCCGAGATCTACCGACAAAGAGGCTGCTGAAAAAAAGACACAAAAAGGAGCGGGAATCTAATAGGCGCAATGAGCGCGCGCACCGCGAAGAAAGAGAGAAAAGGAAAGAGGAAGTGAGAAAGAGAGTCTCCTATCTATCTATCCACGGCGAGAGTGAAATTTTACGACGAGCAATCCCCTCCCTCCGCCTTTGCAGGATTGGAAGAAAAACCTTCGACAAGTTCCTTCCCCGACACAGGAAGGTCGGCGACGTCATCATCAGCAGCATCGTTAGATCGAGAAAGAGAAAGGCGAAAACATAAAGCGCCGTCCCACGTGTCCTCGACGAGAAAAAGAAAGCAGTGTTTAAAATATGCCGACGTCATCACTAAACAGCAGTGACCTCTCTGCGTGAATTGAAGCCGAGATTATGAAAATTAAACGAACCAAAAAAAATGCAACGAGGCGTCTGTCGGTTGCCCGTCGCTGTTGACGTTTCTGACCCCTCATCGGACAGAGAGAAGTGTGTCGTTTGCTCGACGAAACATCGCAAGGAGGCTTCAAGATGCAGGGGGATTGTGGCGTAGCTGCCACCCTATCCGTGTTGATGACGGACCATAAGGAAACGATGGTGTTCGTCGTACGGAAGGGTCTGTAAATAGTTCTGAGTGTGAGACGAGCGGGACAGACAGATAGGAACATATTACATATGAAACTTCGAGTAATCCTTTTCACATTAAGTCCGATCGCAGCTTTTGGCATCGCTTGTAATGCTTTATTGAATTGTATACCGTTGGCTGTGGTCGTACTTGGTCTTGGTGAGAAAAGACTATGGAGACCCGAAATGACATGAAATCCTTTCGCAAACCCCGTGACCATGGTTAGAAAGTCGAAACCACGCCAGAATGGCGGAGCAGCCGACACCATGGAACGTGCACGTCGTGCCACAAGGGGGCAATGAAATGGAATTTGTTTCATTTCTTTAACTCGTCATACCGTACGCTGGAGTCTAGCCGACGAGCTAATCAAACAGCGACGGAGGCTCGACGAAGATGCGTTCATGACGTTTTCGCTGGGTGCGTTATAATTAACCTCTAATCCAACCAAACGCTGAAAGTGCACCATGACGTGACGATTTTACTTATTGCGCGTGTTCTTTGTTGTCGTCCTTCTGCAGGGATATCGCGGAGCTTCCAGCAGAGATGAGACTTTTAAAAGGGGTCTATGTTTACATAAGCAACCTGCAATGCTCTTTGGTGTGGCGCCATCTAGCGACTGAAGCAAGAAACACTGGGTACGCCTGGGAGTTGCGGCTGCATTGTTCAAACGTGAGCTATTGCTCTGGTGGTGCCGCTTAGCCTAGCGTCTGAAGCAAGGAATGCTGGGCAGGCCGGGAAGCGGCGATTGCATAACATGCCAGTACGTCGAAAGTTAAGGCTATGCTGGGCCAATCTGAACGTGACTACGTATCACTGAAGTGCGCTTTTACTGCGAAGAAGTCGGGCTTTTCGCTGCGTCATGCTTCAATATTGGTGCGTTGCGCTTGAATATGAGAGCGTATCGAAGCCGTCGGCGCGCAATGTGGGGCTAATCGTTCATTCTTTGCCAAGTTACAACGTGAAACGGTATAACTGTGGGTTCTCGTTCTGATGGCGCCACCTGGCTGTTTCCGGCTGGCTATATCCAGAGGTTGAACTGTTCTTTCACCTCTCAATGTACCACCTATTAGAAGTATTATTAAATATACGAGGTCGCTAGACAACGCTATGAATTCAGAAATACCAAACAAAACAGCGCCGAAGGTAAGAACAAATTACAGGAAAAAAAATTATCAAGTTCCTTCTCCACCACATTTTTGACGACCATTCTATTTGTTTTGTTATAGTTTTATCGATACAAGAATGAAATAAACACGCTTATTCGCAGCAAAATAGGTCTGGGAAGCAGAATTCTACGTTCTTCTGATTTCAAATATTTACACTGAAGATCCGTCTAATCGTGTGGCACCTGCACTAATTTTTTTTTGTACCACCATATTCAAATACACCTTTTTATACCTCAATGATCAGACCAGTGTTTTTGTGCCATAATGAGAACTAATCTTTGGTTTCAAAAGTGCAAAAAAGCGAAGAAGAATTTTTTTTATGTGTTTCGTCATTTTTGTTGTTTTATAGTCTCAGAAAGAAAACAAAAAGGGTATAATCTTACAGCCCTTGTCCCCTATAATTCATCCCAATACTTCAGCTCATCGTACAGCGCGCTGACGTTGAACCGACGGTGCCGACTTTCACGAGCGACTTGATAGCTGAGTGCTGCAACTTCTTTAAATAGCTAATGTGTGCTAATCACACTTGTCTATAACGCGCGAGCGTGCGGCTTTCTCCGGGGAGCGCTAGACTGGTTACATTCGCGGAAACTAAGCTAGTCACGTGGTGCAACATGGAACGGCCCGCTTGAGGGGTGTCCTGCCCACTATGTCAGCTGGCGGCGAACCCGGAACGCTACTTGCACGCTTTTTACAAACATCATTGCTCGAACAATAAAAAACTAAAGCATGAAGGCGTATCAACGATGTCGTCATCGAAAAACAAAAATATATCATAAAGCCCTTTGGTTTTATCGCTTATCAAGCTGATAGAGTGGGCAGGATACCCCTCGAGCGGGCCGTTCCATGTTGGGCCACGTGACTAGCTTAGATTCCGCGAACGCCACCAGTCTAGCGCTCCCCGGAGAAAGCCGCACGCTCGTGCGTTATAGACAAGTGTGATTAGCACTGTACGTGTTACTGACCACAAAACTGATAATCGGGGTTTTCTTGACGCTACTGCAAAACCTCAAAGATTTCTTTTTACTTTTTTATATTTTTCTACACATTTTTTGGGATATTTATTAAGTTGTATCTACCGTTATCAAGCCCCTCGTAAAAGTTGGGGCCGTCAGTTCGACGTCAGTGCGCTGTACGACAAGCTGAAGTTTTGTGGTGTATTATATGGCACAACACAGTGTCCAACTACACCTTTTTTTCTTAGAATGTAGAGGAACGTGTATGTTTGGTACGCATAAATGTGCTAAATATTTTTTGTGTGTGTGGATGTGTGTACTGTGTTTTTTTTCTTGTTTTTCTTTTTTTGCCATTTTATGTACTTGTTGCGAACTACGGGGGGCAGAGGTCTCAGTCAGGCAGAAATGCCTATTTGTTTCTCTACCTCACTACCGCGCGTGTCCCGTGAAAATACAAATAAACTTGAATTTAATTCAGTGTTCGTTGATACATGTTCAACGCTGCAGAGGAGCAATGCAACCATAAACCTCTTTGGAAGGTCGCGTGCCCATTGTCAGAAGGTCGGAACAGCTGCCCAATGGCGGAACGATCCGGACACCGCGGGACGTACAAACTATGACGTGAGATGGCGAGGAAGTACAATTAGTAGAAATGTTTGCTTCGTTTTACCATGCGTCAGAACGTAGCCAACACTAAGAGCCGACCCAGTGTATCACACCGTTTATCACTTTTTTCCTCTGGGAGCGTTATTCCTTTTAATATCAACCAAACGCAAAACGTATGCCGTATCGTTGCACTTTGTGTCCGTCATTGTGCAGAAAGTTTACAGCTTCCAACAGGGCATTTTTTTCGAAGGGAATCTAAGATGCCTCAACTAAAAACACGTTTTAGCGCACAATGTGTTTATACGCTCATTTCATGAGGGGAGCCAACGCTCGGCCGTCGCACTCGACCGTCACTCTCGGCCGCTACGCCTAAGTTAAAGTTATATAAAGTATATAGGTCTATAAGGGCCATTAATAAAATACGGCTATACAAGAATACTTCCGACGAGGACTGGACTTGGGACCAAGTGATTCCAATCCAGGCACTACGCTGACTGAGTGCTTGGCAAGTATGTGAGGACCGCATACAGCTGATTTATAAAGTAAAAAAAAATTACACTAACTGGATCATGCTAGCAAACACTGGCGTCACTGGATATATTGAACTACCTTAAACATGAACGACGTGTGGTTGCGCAAGCCGCGCACAGATCAGCTCCCCCCCCCCTCCCTCATACACAGACAGCGCACACCTCATGCGTATGGCAGCTCAGCAGATTCATTCTGTGTCCCCGGTGTTTGTGCAGCAGGATCAAGGTAGTGTAAATTATGTATCGCACGCTAAAGGGAAGGCACGGCGGAAAACCGGTGCAATACCCGCTCATACCTAAACGCGCACTGATCGGGCATTGAACCCTGCGGCGCTATCTTCCGCTCAACGTGCTTTAAGCTGCGGTGCGCTGACACATTCGGAAAGGAGCCGTCCAATTATCAGAACAAACACACGCTGAGCGCCAATCGCTCACCTGTGTAGGCCCTATCACCGTAATCGACCCCTACATATTGACAGAAACCAGTAATCTGAAACATGGACATTGACAGTCAATTGCAGACTCTTTGCGCTTTCCTATAAATAGTTCATGTTTCACTATATGTAATGCGGAAATGTGACGTTCAATTTAAATAGAGGGCATGTTATGTTTCCAAGGCTTCGACTTCATTTATATTATTTCTCTAAAATTGGAATGCGCGAACTGAATCCTGGAACTATTTCCGAAATAGTTTACTTCAATCGGAAAATCGTGGTAAAATATTATCCTCCTTGAGTTTTAATCTTACAGGTGAAACAAGAATGAATTTTAGATTATTTCTAATTCCCGCACCTCTACTACAGTGCAGTGCTGATACCTGTTTTTTAGGCGCGAATCACTTCAAATTATGCTCAGACGAACCATTTTTTTTTTTTTCGATAATTGTGATTATACACTGGTTGCCCGCTCTCATTTCATAGCAACCTTGTCTCTATTTGGAGGTTTCACCTGATGAAATACTGAGTGTATGGGAGAAAAGAGAATAGTGTTTTTCTTACCGCAAAGATAAATGAATTGCCAAGCGCTCAGCCTCCACCCAAATATAGCACTAACAGTTGCGACCAAGTGCCAAATTTTCAAAAATTTCCTTTATCTGATTTAAAAGTTCTAAACGATTTTCTGAAATTTTCATCAGAACAATTGCCCAGTCTCAAAAACCCCGTACTTCCGGGACTAGAAATCCCGTACTTCCGCCGTACTGGTGAATCTTCGCCCTATGTCTTTCTGTGCGCCGAAATTGTTTTCAACACGCTCGAGTTTGTTTGCAATGATGTTAACTCCGTCTGCCAGAGTGAAACGTCCGCTGGTGCCTATTCCTTTATGCACTCCGGCTTGTATTCTAACTTACGACGTGCCGACGCTCGAGCACTCAGATCGTACGATCTGAGTTGGTCGCCTACGTAGGCGACCAACTTAGTCTCGACCGAGGCCGCAGAGTTAAGAAGAAAACACACGGTATGTGTATGCCGCCCAAATGCATCCCCCATTGTGTTTCATGAAAGCTGCTGTCAGCGAAGCCTCTCCACATGCATTTGCGCTTTACCACAACACCGAAAACGACGACATCGAAGAATCGCTTACGTACTAAAGAATAAGGCAAAATGGCGGAAATGGTTCTAATGGGTGCGTTTGCAAACTCCCGGCCTAAAGTAGGATCGCGTTTCGCGCAGTCGTCCTACATCGATTTAAGGCTGAACTCTATGGAGCGAATATCCTGCCAACACCCACGACCAAGCTTTCTTGGCGGTGCTCACTTTGCGTGTGGCGTCAGGGCAGGGGCCACTGTTGTTAGGCCTGTCAGCAGCAGGCTGTTTGGTCGGAAGCTGAGACAAGGCCGGAAGACAGCATTTTTCGTCTTTTTTCTTCTCTGTAGGCTTCCTTGAACTTGTTCGATCAGGCACGTGTGCCGTTATGAGTGCCGCACTCATCGCCTCCTTCTATATATTACCATGACTTGTTTATTTTATTTTTAAATTACTCCGTTCATTTATGTTCTACCTTCGAGATGAAAGGCACCTAATGTAGTGGGACAAAACGATTGGTTAAAGGTTCACACCTACCTGCACTCTCGTTTAATGAACCAGCCAGAGTTCAAGTGCTTTACACATGGCTTTCTGGAGAAGGCGCTCAAACTCGAATATCTGCAGCTAAAGGCTATACGAGTGCGAAATGGCGGAGCATCAGACCCCAACTTCCAGGGGGGAGGGGGGGTGCATTATATGAATCTTTCGAGAAGAAGATAATGGGTCCCACGAGACTGGAGTGCCAATCATCGGTAGGAATCGAGACAAAAAACTGTTATCTCCCACCACGTTTCAAAAGGGCCTTCGGATCGAAAGCAGTTCAGAAATCAGCAGATCGGTCCTGGCTCCGCGGAATCTCCGCAGGCATGGTAGGCACGTGCTCGGGTTTCTCGAATCCTGAACTGCTTTTGTTTTAAAAGGATTCTCCAATACCCGCATGACACAAGATACAACAGCTCGCCGGTGATTTGCGCATTCTTTTGTTTACAACAACTCACACGGGGAATGCTTTTCGAAGAGGGATGCGCGTGACGTTATTGATCACAGGAATCAGAGGGAGTCACTCCCCGGCTCGAGCATTGACAAAGAACGGCGGGGAGGCGAAGGGGATGTCCGTGTCACCAAGCGCATTCAGCGGTCGCACTCTCGAAGACAGCACTCGGTGCGCACCGACAAGTGTAGAAAAATGCAGGCGTATACATGAAACGGCGGTACGCGATTATGGCAGAAGCGCCGTTTGATGCACAACACGGCGAACTGCTTCCTGCTTCAAAGGAAGATGCTTCTCGAATGGATGGATGCAACGCAAAAGACGCGGGAAGACAAAAACCAGTGTTACGAGGAGCGGCTCGAGGACTGCATCGAGGGATGTCCAAGACTCCTTCGGGTCTTGGACAAACAGCGCGAGCCACAACAAGTTTGGCGATCCCTCATCGGCCGGTATCTCGCTGGGCAAAAGTCTGTAAATTTGCCACACACGCGAATAAAACACCGCCAATTGCAAAGAGATCCCGAGCCAAGACGGGGAAAGGGGACCGCCTGTGCAGCCCGAGAAAAAGCTCCCCCCCATACCCCCGAGACGTCTACGTGAGCGCGGCTCCGCGCAGAAGCCTGACGCTGTTACCACGTGATGCGCATCCCCAGTAGCAAAGCAAGGAGATTTCTGCCCCGTGAGAATACCTCTGCAGCGGGTGTCTATCATCGTTAATGCGTACTCGTGCGTACGTACTTAATGTGTGCTCAATCCAGCGTGTTATTCTCCGTTCCACTTTTAGGTACGACCGTTTCCGACGGTATACTATCCGATGGACCCAATCAATCAGAGCAAAAAGTGCATCGTCACGCCGCTCGTCGTCGTTGTACGTTTCTTATCATGGACTAAACCAATCACGCAAAACGATCGCACCGCAATCCTGATTTTTTTTTTTGGGGGGGGGAGGGGGGCAATTAATTTAGTTTGTGCTGAAAAACACACAAAGACGACGGGCTGCGTGACAGTCACGATCGATTAGCGCCGCTGAATCGGCTTCATCGAATGGCAGTGATGGCTGCGGTGGGACCTGAAGTGAAACAGAGTATACTCGTCACACGATCCTATGCGGGCAAAGCTGGCAGCGTCAGTACGTAAGGCGACAATTGATACGACCTACCGCCTCGTCTGAGAAAAAGAGAGTTGCCACCTCCCCGAGCCCGACAACAAGGAGTTCTGTCGCTGCGGTGCGCTTCACGACGCGCTGGTCAATGCGCATTTCGTTCCGTTGTTTGAAAACAAAAATAGCTCATGTCTGACAGCGTCGGAACCAAAGTTCCGTGGACAGACACCGACGGGACGAAAAACTGGGGCACAAAAAAAAATGACTTGGCTCGTAATTTGTTTACCGACGCGGCAGTCGACTGCGTCACGACGGTCGAGTTTCTCGCAACTTGCACACGTGGTGACTCGTTTCGCCGGAGAGCGGAGAGAAAGAGAAAGAGAGATAGAGATAAAAAGAAAAAATATATCTTTAAAAGGGCGGTGCAACGATATTCAGTTGATATGTTTTTCACTTTACACGAGCTTACTGGAACTAGTGGAACCCACGAACGCACGTCACGACATTGACCAAGAAATATTTTTGTTTGCTACGTAATTTCACGAATAAAAGAGAGTACGCGTTTTCTTTCAGTCTCTCGTTCGGAAAACTTGATATCGTAGTTTGGAGGTCGAAGTGTCCCCCGGTGACGATATTTGAATGCGGCTCATAAATTGAAGCCGAGCATTCAGTGAGCACTCGATTTGGTCTCGTGATAATCAATAGCTTGACAAGAATTCGGGTTCTGGCCCGTTTCCAATCGCTTTAATTACAATGCGCGAAATCTAACGATCTCTGGAACTCGGCGCGTGTTCTGTGGTTTGCCAATTTCAGCGCGTGGTTACGATAAACATTTGCGGCATATAACGAATTCCAGATCACGTGGTCGCTTGTTCTGGCTGCGAGCTAAAGGGGCGATGCAACAATTTTTGTACTTTGCGCAAATACCGCTTAGAACGGATCCTTGACGTTAATGACCTATGAAACACGTGTTCGTTTTTCACCCCACGCAATAGAAGTCCCAGAAAAAAATTAAAGAGAAGCGAGCAGCGTTCACCCCCTCAACTCACAGCCAGAACAAGCGGCCACGTGACCTGGAGCCGATTATATGCCGCCAGTGTTGATCATAGCCACGCGCTGGGGTTGGCAAAGCACAGGACACGCGCTGAGTTCCAGACATTGTAATGGCTCGGCTATTGTCGTCGTTGCAGCAATTGGACACGGGCCACTACCCGAATGCTTCTCGAGCTAGTAATTATTGCGAGCCCAAATCGAGTGCCCACGCAATGCTCGGGTCCAATCTATGAACCGCATTCAAATATCGTCACTTGGGTGTACTGCGATCCCCACGTTACGTCATCAAATTATGCAAAGGAGAGATTGAATGAAAATGATCGCTTTTGTCCTTGAAATTACACCCCAACAAATGAGTTTCTTGTCCAGTGGCGTTGCGTGCGAGTATTCTTGAGTCCCACTAGTGCCAGTAAGCTCGTGTAAAGTGAAAAACATTCCAAATGAATATCGTTGCACCGCCCCTTTAAGGAGAAAAACGCTGCTCACTTTCCCTTCATCTTTTTGTTTGCGATTACCGTTGCACGAGGGGTCAAACTCACGCCTGTTTCATCGGTTACATAAACGTCAGGGATTCATTATAAGTGGCATTTACACAAAGTACACAAATCGTTGCGCAGCCCCTCAAATAAAATCAAAAGATTAAAGTGAACAGAAGCTGGTTAATTCATTTGATTATTTTTAATTTATTTTTCTCAAAACATTCGCGCAAGACGATAGACCCGCTAAAGGGGCTTTTGGCAGCTGCCATCTAGAAGCTCGTGCATTTGGAACGTGCTTACCTTGCATGCGCGAAGTGGCAAGCTCGCACCGCCGGACCGCTTATTTTGTTGTTGTTCTTTAGAGCGGCCGAATTAGCACAGCTCGCGCCGCTCGACTGTTAACTTTTTTGTTGTTCTTTAGAGCAGCAGCTGTTGATATACTTCGTTTCAACTTGGGTCCAGACGCAGCCGGTGCTACGAGCGCGAGCGTGTGGCCCTGAACAGTGCTTGCATTGCACGAGCGCGCGTGCTTGGCAGCGACGCCGAAAGCCCGGAGCTCGCGCTTGTAGCATCGCCTGCGTCTGGACCCAAGCTGAAACGAAGTATAGTACCCTTTCCGGCAAAATCCGGTGGCGTCCGTACGCGAGAGCTCACGTGATAACGGGAGAGCCCGCCGCCCCATCACCGACGCTCTATCGCTCACTCCCCATTGTCGTCGCCCCTCTGTGTTTATCCTATCATACGTTGAAGAAAGCAAGACCCGACACGAGATGTTCCAACCTCCAGGGAGCATGCGTTTGACCAGAATACCTGTAAAAACATTCTGGTGTCTATAAATCACGGAAGCGTGAGAAGGGGTGTGGGTAAAAGAAAAAAAAATAACACGGCCTTGCGGGCTGTTTACTGGGGTCTGCGCTCCGCGTCAAAGCAAGATAAATTTATAAATAAAAAAATTATCTTTGCAAAACTTTAAATTTTCTTGTTCAAAGACAGCTTCAGATTGGTAACCCAATCGAGGGAGAAAAACGCAACGGACCAAACAAAGCTCCAAAAGCTTTGTGTTGTCTGTCCCGTTTTTCCCCCGCTTCTGGGTTACCACGTCAGCATTGAACCAGTTCGTATGCACATTTGAGAGACTCGTCGCCCCTTGAGGCAGACCAAGTTCTAGGCTGTATAAACATACAAACAAGCAAACTTTTTTTTTTTGCTTCACGTTTAACTTGGTTTTCATTTTTTGCGTTTTTTTTTTCAAGTTTGATAAACCAGGATCGTGTGTTATTCTTCGGAGCTTATCAGTATTCACCGCAAACACGAGACGCCGTTCGTAATGAATAGCATCGAGTTCACGAAAATATAATCTAGACCGGTGGTTCTCAACCATCGATATTACGCGGACCCCTTGTGGATCGGCGGAGATGATGGAGGACCACGTTCGTGGTGAGGGGAGGGGAAATGTATAGGTTACATATAATAATGATATAATAAATAGATATCACTAAGGGCTAGAGTGAAGTCGACCTCTCTTATAGACATACATGCGATAAACCTCACCCGAAACCTGAAACATTTCTTCTGGACCTGAAAAAAGACAACTTTTGTTGCCAGGCTTGGCTGATGAGACAGGACTTCGCGGACCCAAAGGGTCCGCAAATTCCCATTTGAGAACCACTGATCTAGACGATGCAGTACGAATGAAACGCAGGACGAAGACACGTGTTCTTGCATGCAGTGCGGGCTACAACACGGTGGAGACTATGCTAGCCTTGAAAACGAAGTAACACTCCGCATTCTCTGCGCAGTCATCTCCGCCGTTAACTGTGCTCCCGACGCTGCCTGCAGTCGGGTGCGATATCTACCAACCAACACGGGGACAACGAAGATTACGCATCTAAAAGAAACGTATTGCAGTCGTTCTCGACCTCAAGGAACGCGTGTGGTGATGTATCAGTATTGCGTGGTGCAGGTTAAAGACCCCAGGTTGGCAGTGGCACGCGATACTGCACTGGCTAAATCTCTCATCTACAGCGGAGACGCCAGTCGTTCACTGGGGCGCACGAACTTCCCGTTGTTTAAAGAAACACACAACACAATTATTCTTTATCGCCCTAACACGAATATCAAATACGCCTCTTTGTAACACGTATTTTATTTATAGACGTATCGCGTAGCTCCCACCTTGTACGCGCATACGACGATCAAAACACAAATAAGGAAAGACGAGCAGAAGACAGAAAAACCGGTTGCGAGGAGCGCGTAACCGGCCGGGAGTCGTGGCGCGCTCCTGTAATCCAGCTCCTGGGAGGCCTGGTTCAGGGACGGCCCCGGTCCGGGGTTTGGGCCCCGCGGCGTGTCCGTGCCGACAGGGCGTCCGCGCTAAGCGGGGCGTCGATATGGCGGTCCCGGGGAGCCCGGGGTGGCCAGGTCGCCTAAGGAGGAGCGCACCGGCCCAGGGCGGAGACGCAGCAGGCAGAAGCTCCCGCGTCCCGCAGTGGCGGGATCGCGCCCTGGAACGGGACACGCGGGGCTGCCCGGTCTGGGAGTCCGGACCTGGACCTTTTTTGGCTCACCATTCCATTGCCTCGGTACAAAACCAATGTTGTGATTTTCTTTGTGTTCTTTATTGTTTTCTAGTTTAACCTTTCTTTTTGTACGAGGTTCAATCATGATTGGGCTTCCCATTTATTTAAGCTGGGCAAGCAAAATGGTGGCATCCTTGAGGGGCATTTACTTAAAACTGCCAGGATCCGATAGCCTGTCTTGCAAAACACACTTGGATCCTCTTTGGTGTTAACACATCTCAAAACGAGTTAGTGCCTTGGAAGGAAACTCTGGTTTTATGGTGCGTTTACAATTTCGAATTCACGGGCGGATTCGTGCTGGCAACGAGCAGATTTTGGAACCAAGTGGCGAAATGGGCTCGCCACTGGCAAAAAATGTGGATCGGTCCGGGACCCATTTTTTTCGCCAGGCGAAGCGTTTTGCCTGACGCGAGTCACTCAACGTTTGCCGGAAGTTGCGTTGCGCGGTGCGTCCTTCCGGATTTTCCTGTTTGTCTATAGCGATCGCGTCGCTCGTGGCTCTTTAAACGTTTACCTGCCAGGACAAGGAAGGAAGCAGCGGGCACGCTCAGTCTTTTCGCAGCGTGGACGAATCACCACCTCCAGTTGCACCGCTGCTCCTTTGGTGTGTTCTGCATCTCCTGCTACACAGCAAGTAGGGCGGACGGCAAATGAACGGTCGTGATCTCGGAAGAGCGTGATCGCATAACTAACATGATCTCCCATGTATTCGTTCTGATCCCCGTCGCACCTTCGAAAAAATCTGCTAAAGGTGATAAAACGTACGTACCTTACGACAAAAGGTAATATGTGTGGCGCTTACTCGAGCTGTAAAACAGAACAGCTTCACTTTGCGACGAGCGACTGCGTCCGATACGGTGTAGTCCGACATCATCCAACCATGACCGGCTTGAAAGAAACAAGCATTTTTCAAATTACCACAGCCCTCTACCACACAACAAATATCCCTGAAACGACGAAGGAACAAAGGGGACCAGCCGATCCTCAAAACAAGGTTCATTTTGTAACCCGTTTGAACTTTAAATGCCCCTTGTTCTTTTTCAGTAGGGAACAGTCCACTTGAAACAAAGGTTCGTACGTTTATTCGAGGTGCGGGGAGTAGAGGGGAGGGGTTCTTCTTACTATTTGTTCTTAGCAAAGATATCACCGCCCACAGCTAGGGAAATATTCACCTGATTCACTCACGAAGACAAGAAAGAAGTCAGAGCGCGCGTTCCTTATTTTCTTTTCGCGGTCTTGGAAAGGCCAATGATTCACCACCGCCGACGATACATCGTTGCTTCTTTTGTTGTTGCTGCATGTGCTGCTACGTACCAAGTAGAAAACACGGAATTGTCGTAGTCTCGTCTTCCTTCCTGTAGAACTTGACCATTTTCGCGCGGTTCCTCCCATGCGGCGAAACGAGCGAGGCGTTGCACGATCCGGGGTCAACAGGGTGAATTAAGTCTACACGTACTCGACGTACTCCGAGCGACTCCGAGATCTTCCCGAGAATGACTGAGAGAAGCAGACGAAAAGAAATCTCGCGTCTTCTCGTCACAGACGCGACGCTGCGAAAGCAAACGAGAAAGCGGCCGACGCTGTCAGAGATCGATGTAAACACATCCTGTTTTCCGCTGATGAGGGCGGTCGCGTGCCTTCCAATGTGCACGGCCATTGAAGGCTTGAGGAAAGAAACCCCATTGAACATGATCGAAGAAAGCGCAGAGGTTCGAAGCATCTCACATTTTTAGCAATTCGAGCGAACCACGCCCGGACGCAAACTGCTGGATATTGTATGGAACGACATGCAAGACAGACCCCCGTTAGAAGAACCACAACCCTTTTTGCATGACACAGCCACTACTGACCGCAACCCTATGCCGAAAATGCTCAACCAAGGAAAGCGGGCTCGAACGGCCGGACTGCGCGCAGCCGGGTGTGAAGAACACGCGACGGGAGAGGAAATAAGATGCATAGATGCAACCAAAATGTAGAGTGCTACGTCCACGTCCTGGTACGAGTCAAGAAGAAACGTAGACTGCACCGCCATACTACACTATAAAGAAAAGGGGTATATTCTTACACCCCTAGTTACATATAATACACCCCAAAACTTCAGTTCGACATGTAGCGCACTGACGTTGAACCGACGGTACCAACTTCCACGAGCGGTTTGATAGCCAAGCTTATTACAACTTATTCAAATAGCTGATATACATGAGACGGACTGAAAAAAGTACTGTATTTTCCGGGATATAATCTGCGGCCTATATACATGTTTAAAGTGGAAATATCTGGCTCTGTGGACTATCTACGCGTGCAGACTATACAGGAATTTTGACTTTCAAAGATTGTTCACTGAGAAGGGCCTATATTCGGGGCCTGCTGCCGGCAATGAAAGACATTATGCACACGGGATGCAGTAGATGGAAAACCGTCAGGATCCGTAGAATCAGGTTTGGAACCGCGCTGAAACCCATGAAATTGGCATTTTTGGGGGATGGTCAAGAAACAGGTGTTGTTTCACCACGACAATTCACCCGCCCATTCAAGTGCAGTCGCTCAGCAAAAACTGACACAACTAAAGTTCAAAATCCTTCCGCATCCGCCGTATTCACCTGAGTTGGCTTCCTCGGAGTTTCACCTATTCCCGAAACTCAAGACCTTCATGGCTGGAAGGAAAGTTTTGTCGAATGGAGAGGTGATAAAGGCTGTGAACAGTTGTTTTAGGGATCTTGAACAAAGTCACTTCCGGGAGGGAATCGAAAAACTGGAGAAACTCTGGACCAAGTGTGCCAAGCTTCGGGGGAATTATGTCGAAAAATAAAGTATAACTTCAATCAGGTATATATTGTTTTCATTTTCATTTCTGAAACTTTTCAATTGCCCTCGTACATACACTGTGGAATAGGTGGAGTAATGTAATTATGCCCTATCACATTGCACTCGACAGCTGTGCAGCCTCGTGCAGTGGCTACACTGCACCAATGCACGAGTGTCTGTGCTAGATAAAAATAATGAAAGCTTAGAGCTCGAATTTAAGTGCTAACTAACAACTTCAAAATCCTGGTGTTTATTGGCATAAAGGCCTCAGGGTGGTGTCACATAACCAAAATAAAAAATAAAACGGGCTAAACAAATTTTAACGCAACCAACGTGCTTTTTAAGTTACCCCTCCACCGAACCTCTTTCCTCTATCATTAAAGTGACGTAATTAGCAGGCATATGCAGTATCGATGATACATGTATCCTCGATACTATCTTTCGATACATTTTGTGTATCGGTACTAGGTATCGCTTGCCAAAAAAGAAAGCATCCGTGTATCGGTATCGAAAATAAATTTTTAACTAATCGTATATCTTCTAGGGTTGGGCGTCGATTGAAAATGGTAACCCGATTGATCGCACCCTTTAATCGATTAACTAATCGATTAATAGGTTTCTTTCATTTCCATGCATAATATTTTAGTGATGACAAAATTACACTTTTTGCCTTTGCGGAATATGCAGTAAATGCGCAATATTTAATTTTGATTATGAATAAACTTCGATGTGTATTTGAGAACAGTCAAAAGACACTTATAGACTCAGATTATTACTTAATCTGCAAAGTCAAAGAGCAATAGACGAAACTTGAACTACTTTCAATCTATCCGAGTCAAAAGAATTGTCTAAGTGTACGTGAGGTAGCAGTAGCACAAGACAACCAAACCGCAACCTGTCTTTCGATTTAAAACGCGTTCTATGGGGGACGCGGGGGGGGGGGGGTGCAAGCCGCACTTTAAAGCCCGGTTCACACAGTTGCGTTTGACTGCGTTTGACTGCGTTGCGGCAGCGAGACACCAGGACATCCCTGCTGCTTATATTGCGTGCCAAGGAGATTCCTTGAATTGGATTCCACGCTTCATACGAAGCACAGATGTGCCGGTGACTCGCTTTCGGTTCTCGCCGCAACGCAGTCAAACGCACTCAAACGCAAGTGTCTGAACCGGCCTTAACGCCTTAACACGCGAAGAGCCGCATGAGGCTCGCGAGCCGCAGCTTGGCCACCCCTGGTATAGAGCATGTGCTGAGCTTCAGACATAGTTAGGGTTCGACTATTTTCATCTTTGAGTGAACACAAGCCATTACCCGAGTGTTTGGCGATGTTGATTGTCATGAATCTGAGCGCTCAACACGGGCTCATGATAACCGAGCACGCGCCGGTGCGCAGTCGTAATGGCATTAAGGCCGGTTCAGACACTTGCGTTTGAGTGCGTTTGACTGCGTTGCGGCGAGAACCGAAAGCGAGTCACCGGCACATCTGTGCTTCGTATGAAGCGTGGAATCCAATGCAAGGAATCTTCTTGGCACGCGATATAAGCAGCAGGGATATCCTGGTGTCTCGCTGCCGCAACGCAGTCAAACGCAGTCAAACGCAACTGTGTGAACCGGGCTTCAGACATCCCGGTGTCAAACAACGCTAATAAACCTAGCGACGTTTTCAATGTATAGCGATTTGACGCAGTGAGTCACTTGATGACGCCACGTGACGTCACAGGCGTCACGTCACGTCTTGTCACGTCATGTCACGTCATGACGTCACGTGACTTTGTGACACATAATTAATCATAGTGCGAATGCGAAAGCGCTACGAAAACCCACGATTCCTCAGATTGCCACAGACTTATTCTGAAACTTAAAGCGCCGCATCACGGCGTAATGCCTCGGTATGCATTCAGGGAATCAGTGGGGAGCAAAATCCATAGCTACTCATTATTTTGACGTCCAGTTTCAACATATATTGAAATATCATTTTGACATCCGTTACCCCACTCCTGAAGACGTGGAAATATTTTCAAAATCATTTTGACGTCCCCCGTAAAAAATATTTTTTCTTCTTATTTCGACATCTCAAACTTAAAGGGGCGATGCAACAATTTTTGTACTTTGCACAAATACCGCTTAGAACGGATCCCTGACGTTAATGACCTATGAAACACACGTTCGTTTTTCACCCCACGCAATAGAAGTCCCAGAAAAAAAAATAAAGAAAAACGAGCGGCGTTCACCCCCTCAACTCGCAGCCAGAACAAGCGGCCACGTGATCTGGAGCCGATTATATGCCGCCAATGTTGATCATAGCCACGCGCTGGGGTTGGCAAAGCACAGGACACGCGCTGAGTTCCAGACATTGTTATGGCTCGGCTATTGTCGTCGTTGCTGCGATAGGACACGGGCCACTACCCGAATGCTTCTCGAGCTAGTAATTATCACGAGCCCAAATCGAGTGCCCACGCAATGCTCGGTTCCAATCTATGAACCGCATTCAAATATCGTCACTGGGGTGTAGTGCGATCCCCACGTTACGTCATCCAATTTTGAAAAGGAGAGATTGAATGAAAATGATCGCTTTTGTCCTTGAAATTACACCGCAAAAAAGAAGTTTCTTGGCCAGTGGCGTTGCGTGCGAGTATCCTTGAGTCCCACTAGTGCCAGTAAGCTCGTGCAAAGTGAAAAACATTCCAATTGAATATCGTTGCACAGCTCCTTTAAAGCTTTGGAATTTTGGAGCTTTTGAAGTTCGAACTGGGACATAATCGAAAAGTGGCAGTCAAACAAATGCCATCCTGCTTGCAGGCGCCGTTGCGGCTCAACAAGCACTTTTCGAAAACAAATGTTCAGTCGAGCGCAGTTTCTATAACGTTTTAAATGATGTGGATGCAAAAAAAAGGACTTCTCAAAGTGCAACGTCAGCTGCAGGGAACGTTTGTTTTTTTGTGCCCAGCATTACAAAATGCGGAACCGTTGCTTTTCATGATTCATTTCGCGTCTTTATATAGACAAAGGAGCTGAATTTTATATCATCGAATTTAAAATTGATTGGAAATTACGTGTATCTTTATAACCTCGCCAGAACCTTTGTTCGTTCGCACCGGTCAAGAAACATCAAGGAGGTAATGTTTGCATTTACAATTTTTTCTAACATCTCGATCGTTTCCTAGTTAACCAACTTCTTATACACGAACTGAAAAAAAAAACTACCCCCCAACTCGCGAAACCCGGTTAAAACAAGACACAGACAGAAGGACATCAAGCTCGCCTTTGTAGCAGATTCAAAGTTTTAAGTGAGACGTGCGCCAAAATGACGTGCGAGAGCTCAGAGCATCGCTGCTGGCCGTGTCACGTTCGAAAGTATCAACCGTGAAGCCAGAGGACACGCATATGCTGTATAAGACGTCTTAACTGCCAACTAGGACCAAACATTTTTAGGCAGGCAACATATGACTCCGTCAACACGTCAACACGAGAACCGACACCGCCATCAGGAACTGAACAGAGCGAAATGACGAAACCTCGAAACGGCCACCACTGCGACGGCTGCTATGATGGGGACGGGGGACGTCAAAATAATAAACCTGACATAGTCACAATTTCGAGATTTTACGAAAGTGACGTTATAGACGTCAAAATAATATTTAAGATATTTTGACGGTGAATGACGAAATAGTCACTGCCAAATCCATACGCACTCCGCTTCTGGGATACTTGTTCTCTTAAAGCAACGTGCGTGGTGACTAATTCATGGAAGCAGTCCATTTTGTACAGGACGACTTGATCAATACGTAAAAATACAGCTGCCGTTTTTTTATTCCCAAATATTCCTTTTGTAATACAAAAAAAACCTACCGTGAACCGTTCTGAACCGGTTGCCAATATATATTTTCCCCGTTCAGTTCCGGTTCAGTTCCAAGATGGCGGCGAAGATATCGGTTCGGTTCAGTTCCGGTTCGGCTAAAATTAATGGTTCTGTTCCTGTTTTTGTTTTGGTTCCGGTTCGACACTACGGTGTCAGATGCGTGTGCCAGGCAACTGACAGGCACGTGCAACAATAAACAATTTCGGGTGTTGTCGACCGCCTGTGCCTTCGGCATTTTACAAACGTCTTTGTATTTTTGTTTTACGTGAAAGCCTTTACGTACATGTTTGTCACAACCATCAGCCAATTTCGCAATTTACATATTGCTTTTGTTTT
The DNA here is from genome assembly GCA_037355805.1 of Ixodes ricinus. Lineage (NCBI taxonomy): Eukaryota > Metazoa > Arthropoda > Arachnida > Ixodida > Ixodidae > Ixodes > Ixodes ricinus. The sequence goes on from JAZHYW010006342.1 coordinate 95,968, forward strand.
CTTGCTTGTTTTATGGAGTCCGCGTGGGAGGACCTGCTCTCTAATGAACGCGACAAGCGTTACAAATCTTGATGAGTTGAAAGAAGTCAAAAGACCTCAGAAAACAGTTGAAACAGAGTAAGAAGAGTGCTAGTCAGCATGTACTCTGATGTTTGTCCACCCGCCTCCCATTCATTTATTTTATTTAATCCCCCTATGGGCGATGTAAGTGAAAAATAAATGAAATGGAATGAAAATGTCCAAGAAGGCCGTCACGTCAAAAAACAATAATATTATATAAAAGGGAAGCTATAGAAACTTCGAAAAAAAAACCTAAAAATAAATATAACAAATGGAATTACAAAAACTTTGAAAGACAATATATGCTTTTTCTAAATGTGATTTTACGCCATGAAAAGTTTTTAATAACAATATTTCAGTATATACCTAAGTCCTTGTTACAAACTTTGCCAGAGAACTGTTAGTCCCGTAATTGGTGCAGTCATAAATTGAACGTCAAGGTTCATTTCAGTACATCTAATTATGTACTTCACGAACAATAGCTTAAGAAATGGCTAAACATTTTGTTTTCTGGAAATTTTGCGCGCCAACCGACGTGATACGAGACTTCTAAGCCACAAGTTCCAATAATAAGGGGAAACTTTACTTCGTAGCTTCACCAAAAGTGGCCGTCTTTATTCGTGTGACGCGCGCGCCGTATAGAATTCAGGAAAACGCGAAGCTCTGCCGGCAAAGAAAACGAATAATAAACCAGGAAAAGTCTGACAACCGCTTCTCAGGCAATCGCTTAAAAGACTGGCCTTCTAAGATAACGAGGTCTTTTTACTCGTTATTACGTGCAAGACTAAAAAGTGGAGAGCCTTTGTAGATGCACGCACGTCTTATGGGTGATGACAAGTCGACCTTGATGCCAAACGACAGGTTTATTTTTTCTTTCCTACGTGCATACAAGGCGAACACTTTTTTGTAACCCTCGCAGCAAGCGTGTGACTTTATTTTGTGTCTCGATGCTTCCCGCCTAGCATCGCAAAGTAGTCGTGTACCACTACTAGAGCATCGCACGGCCCTACTTTGTGAGTTCCGGACAGGTCCAGGCCTGCTGACTCTCAATCTTACCTGACCCGGACCCGACACGGCGAAGGCGCCTTGATCGTGGGAGATGCAGCGAATCTCGGCGAGAGGCCGAAGCGTGTCCCATCTCCTAAACACCAAAGATCCCTATAGGAGTCTTGGTGCACTCGATCCACTCAGGATAAACTACTACACTTTGTTCACTGTCTGGGCCCGAGAACAATTCATACTTCCTGTCCCGTTGCGGCCTGCGAGCTGGGCCCGTGCAGAGCTTTAGTCACCAATGCCTGACGCGCATTACAGACCCCAAGCTAACAGTGATATGGCACTGTCAAAATATATTCATATAGCTAGCCGGCAACAACCAGGCGGCGCCAGCAGTGTGAGAGCCCACAAATTTACTCTGTCTCGTTGTAACTTGGCAAAGCGTGAACGATAAGCCCTACATGCGTGCTGACGGCTTCAATATGCGCTACGTGTACGAGCGCAGCACCAACACATTCAAGGCTGACGCAGCAAAAACCCTAATATTTCTTCGCAGTAAAAGCGCCACTCCGGTGACACGTAGTCAAGTTCCGATTGCCCCACTAGGACCGTAGCTTTCGCCGTATTGGCACGTGATCCGACCACGGCTTCCCGGCCTACCCAGTATTTCTTCCTTCAGATGATAGGCTCAGCGGCGCCACAAGAGTAATAGCTCACGCTTGAACGATGCAGCCGCCACTTCCAGGCGTACCCAATGTTTCTTGCTTCGGTCGGTAGATAGCGCCAAACCAAACAGCATTGCAGGTTGCCTATTCGGCAGTGGCGCAAGACGCCCATTGGAGCTGCGTGGCCGAGAGGGAACGCACGCTGCTCCCACGCAGGTGTCCGGCGTTCGACGCCCGGCGTTTGAGATATAACGTTTATCAATTGATTATACTCCAATTTTCTAGAAGTTTCGTGTTTACTCTTACCTCGAAAGTTCAACTCTCCAACATTCAAGGCCGAATATTCCAGATAACCTATAGTTAGTGACGGGTTGCGAGTTCAGGGGAACCTCTTCCCAGCCCTTTCCATTTTGGCAGAGCGAACGCTGGAAAGGAGAGAATAGTGAGAGATGGGCTGGTTGGTACATCGTTCCTTTTGACAAAAGCGCCACAAGACAAGGACACAAAGTAAGAGGCACAGCACAAGCGCTTACTGTTTCTCTTACTTTATGGGCTTGTCTTGTGGCGCTTTTGTCAAAAGAAAGGAGGTCGCCTCCTCTGCAGCGTTCGCTCTGCTAAACTGTAAAAAGGCCGGAGGAGCTTCGGCTTTAACTTGTCACCGACTATTAGCGGCGAGATGCTTCGGTGGCGCCCTCGTATGGTTACCTTTCGTGACGTCATTACCTTGCGAAGAACAAGTTCGGTGGTGTTTGTAATTAGCATGGCGGAAAGCTTGAAATCATAGCGTTCTTGAACCAACACTGTCAACACCGTCAAAACTGAAGTCCTCACGTTCCTCTTATTTCCGTCCACAAGAACTCCTTTGCTGACGTCATAGTCAGCATTCGGCCAATCGTGGTAGGCCGACCACCGCGACGCTTCGTCGCGCACGTCGCCAATAGGGTGTATTCACTGGCGGCCATATCCGTGTGCGCTAATGCTGAGCACGTGCTGATGGCTAGCTTCCACAGTTATTTTGCAACGTGCACCCCGCACCATCAAGATTGCCGGTCTTGACAGCATATCAATGTGAGCTCGTTCTGAGCATGCGCTCTAAACAGTGACCTCAAATATGGCGGCCAGTGAATACCCCCTATAGACCTTCCCAAAAAAGAGCGTGTGGCCGGTGCCATCTTGACTGTTCGTGCGTATGGCGCGTGCTTTCCTCGCTTTCCGAAGCGACGAACACGCACGTGCGGAGCTGTGAAGACCGCACGCGGGACTGTGATTTTGTAAACATTAAAAAAGTCTATAGGGTGTATTCACTGGCGGCCATATCCGTGTGCGCTAATGCTGAGCACGTGCTGATGGCTAGCTTCCGCAGTTATTTTGCAACGTGCGCCCCGCACCATCAAGATTGCCGGTCTTGACAGCCTATCAATGTGAGTTCGTTCTGAGCATGCGCTCTAAACAGTGACCTCAAATATGGCGGCCAGTGAATACCCCCTATAGTGTAGTAGATAAGGAGTCCTGGTGGCCTCGCCGAGTCAGCCTTGCTGAAGCCTTCAAGCCAGCTGTCACGCCGATACGACGACGCTTGTTTCTGTCCTCTTGACGCGCGTTCTTTTGTTTATTTATTTTTGTGCCTTGGCGCAAGTTTGTTACATTAAAGGTTTAGTTTATTTCGTTATTCATTGTCTCTCCGCCTTGTATTCGTGGCAATATTTATTGTCCCCGAGCGGGACGATTGGAGCGCTACGGTAGCTCGATGGTGACGTAGGGGCCAGGATCGTGTGACGAGGACAGGTATTTTCTCTGTTTTCCTTTGCTTTGGTTGTGTGATTTAACGCGTAGAAGCAGAAACAGTTTGCTAGATATATTTTACGGCGATAGCAGTAGTGGGGCACTTCGCGGTTTTCGCGCCGTCAGCCGCGCCGCATATCGATGCGGGGCCATTTTCGGCACTCCGACAAAAGATTCCACATTGCAGTCACGCCGCTCGACACGTCTCTGACGTCAAGCCGAGCATCAGGTCACCTACACGATAATGATCCCTGGGGAAGAGGAACAGGGGGACAAAGGACATACAAATCGTCAAACACAGTTAGGTGGCTGGAGCGCGCTGAAAACATCCGTAGGGTACTGCTATGGAACCAGGGACCTCTCCATTTTTAGTGTAGCGTTCTACCAGCTAAACTAACCAAGAGTTAGACATCAGTAGACCAAACGGGTTTTATTAGCTGCCACCGGACTAACACCAACAAGGGTTAACGGCCAGCAGTTTAAAGTTACGATGTTAATGCAAAGTTGCAGGCGACCTGGGCAGAATATAAACGATCGTTGATTCTGTCCAGCTCGCCTGCAACTTTGCATTATTTGCGTTAAACCATCAGCTGACACCATGGCGTGACATTGTCATGTCAAGTCACGTTGCACAGTGACGCCACGCGACTTAATGCCGTCACGTGACACCGTGGGTCACCTGATGTCATGACGTCACGTGACACTGTGACGTCACGTGACGGCATTAAGTCGCGTGGCGTCACTGTGCAACGTGACACTGTGACACTGTGCAACGTCACGTGACACAGTGATGTCACGTGACATTCATATGTCACGTGACAATACGTCGTCACATAACACCATAATGCCACGTAGAAACATAAACATGAGACTGATGATACTGGAAACAATAAAAACAAAGCGTTTTCACCAATTATGCCAGAAAGGTTCTCGAGCGATAAAACGAATAAAGTTGGGGGGCGTTAAGCCGGCGAAACCACGGGCGTGAAATTCGGTGGAGCTACACGCTCAGAAGTTGAGAGCTCGATTTTGGAAGTATTTTTCAGTGATCTAATTGCCCTGTTAGTTTGTGTCCAATAACACTGCATAAGACGTTTAGGCAGCCACTCCAACGACAGGGAACGGTTCATGCATACACAGTCAGTTTCGTCCTTCCCTTGATTTGAAATAGGGGCTCGCGATTTCCGAAATATTCTTCAATTACCACAAGGCAGTCCTAGTTTGTGTCCAATAAAATTGTTTACTAGGTTGACGAAATACTCTCTACTTAATAAACCCTCATTGGTTCCATAAAACGCCATGTAATTTCCGTGTCCGGTGTATTACATGGTTTGATAAGAAACGCCTATGCGGACTTCATGGTGCGCGCTCATACCTTTACCGTTCATTCAGTCCATCTGCTCCGAAGTGGCACCTCAGTGGCTCCCACGTCACACCTCAGCTGTCGCAGTGTTTCACTCTTACGGGTAGCGTATCTGTTTACCTTTTTGTGTGTGTGCTTGCTATGACGCAAATCGTGCGTACGACAAAACGTAAGAACAAATCCGAATTTTCCAAGGGAAACGAACCAGCGTCATCAGGTTTTGAGGCTGCGCCAAACGGCACCTTCCCCTGTCCCAATGAAGCGAAGCCTGTCGTCTGTAGAAGAAATCTGATGGATAGGCTCCCATTGGCTAGCGCGCGTCATAGTTTCAAGGAACGAGGCTCCCATTGGGTTTTGCGCGGCGTAGTTCCAAGCAACGGCACCAGAGAAGCCCACTCCATGGCGGCGCAGCGCACGTAGCGGCCCGGCTGCCGGTAAAAGGGAGCTCCCCTGGCCGTAGAGCCCGCACGGGCAGACTCCGTAAAGGCTGCACGGCCGAGCTCAGTGCGGCGCGGCCACTTCACAGAGCGCGCGCTCTGACGTCGACCGCTACCTCGGTAGTAGCGGAACATGGCCGTCCACGCCAGTACGCCGCGGGCAAACTAAGAGAGCGGAAGAAGCACATTCATGCTTTCGCATTCAGAACTCATACAAAATGCTGAAATGTCCACGGAATTTTTTTTTTTTTGCGTTTGATTTTGGCATTGACAACAACCGACGTTCGCTTCGTCCTTACTGCTTCTACTGCTCGTAATTTTGTACTTAAAGGGTAACTGCAAAGGAAAAAAGTTTTTTTAAACAGCCTAATTGGGACAAGCATGTCAAAAAACAAATTTTCCGCGAGAAAAAAAATTTTACAGCAATATTTATTGTGTGAGACTGATTTTAGTTTGCGGCTATTTCGTCCGTTTTAAATCGCGCGCTACGAAGTTGTGATTCCGTGACGTCAATCCCAATCGGCTGCTATACTTCTCATTGGCTAAGAGTTTGATTGACAGCTTAGATCTTGGTTGTTGAACCTTTGTTATATGTTGCAATTTCCTTTAAGTGGCATATTTTTACGTTTAAAGAAAAACCCATGTGATGAGAGTTATTATTCTTTACAAAAGGTTTACAAGACGGGCACTTCCGTTTGGATTCATACCAAAACAAACAAAAGCTTCGCCATTCTTTCATGGCCGCCGAAGTCTCTGCTCCCGCCTGTCTCGCCTACCTCGACTAATCGTTTCGCCGAAGTGATCAGTGTTTCGTGCTGACCCAGGTGCTTGAGTGAGACTTCTTGAAGTGATGTAGTGTGTGTTTAGCAGCTGTCGCAGGTATTAGTGATAGGAAGCGACGCGGGGTTTTGGCTTTCAGAGCGCGGTTCTTTCGTTTTCCTTTTTGTTTGCTTAGCGTGCTTTTTTTTCTTTTTGCTTGCTGGCGCGTGCAAATGCCGACTTTTCGGAGATGTCAGGTGGGTGATCCCGACAGCGAGCCTTCCAGCAGCCATGTCGACCCCGAAAGGAATGCCATTTGGCTGGAGGCAATCGGGCGTTCGCGTAGCGACAAACGTGTCCAGTTACGTTCTCGTCATATCGCTCCAAAGGCCGTCGAGATTCGCACCGGGTGCACCTAACGTCCGCGACTAGACACACAAAATAAAAAAGCACTATGTTCTCTACGTAAAAAATTATCTCAGTTCATTCATGTGTGGGCAGGTACAAAATCTTGCCCAAATTTATTCACACCGCATGATGAGCGCAACACGTCGCTGTGCAAACGCAGTCCAACAACACGAAGCATAAAAACGGCAGATTTAGGACAACAATTCGGAGTTCATTGTTCAAATAAAACGACGTAATTTTGTTGAAAACGCCCGCAGCTTTTTACTCACGGTATGCGTCGGGAATCTTCCATATTTTAAAACGGAACGAAGGAAGATTTACTTTTAAAAACGCTCGCTGCGTCCTCCCGGACCAGTTTGACTGGATCAGCTGACGACGACGGGACTGAACCCCACAACAACCAATCTGCGCTGTGTGTTAGTGTGGGTGTCTACTTGCAAGCACCACACCACACACACCACGAACGTTTCAGTTCTTTGTCGCATCGCCGTTTTGCACCAAACAGAACGAGATCGCCGAAGCCAACGCAGCGCTGTCGTGAACGTTGGCTTGTGGTTGCGCACTCATGGACCCTGTGACTCCCTTCGCTCTCCAAGCACACACGACGATTACGAATGATACTTTCCGTCTTCCGGGAACATCACAGGGGCACTTCTCCGGTCTCGTCTTCGCTATGTGCTCGCAAACCGCGCAGCTTCTCGTTATAGTTCTATTCTCGTGTACCATCAAACCAAAACAATACCGGCGCTATGTTTAACGTGCGTTGTCGCCAGATCTCACCGGAAGTCGAGACGCTCAGCTCAGCAGCCAAGTCAACAAAAAAGAGCAAATCCAAGAGTGAGGGGCGGGGCGTAGTTCTCCTCCGCGGGGGTCGAAAGAGCGGGAGTTTCAAATGTGGAGAGGTTCTGACTCCGACTAAATTACGTCCTGTGACGTAAATATTGCTAAAAAAATTATTTTTTTCGCGGAACATTTGTTTTGTGACAAGTTTTGTTCCAATTAGGCTGTTTAAAAAACACTTTTTTTTCTTTGCGATTATCATTTAAGAAAAGCGCCAGATACTGGCCAGTGGAACAGTGATCGGGAGATAGGCTTCCAATGAAATTAGCTGCATTTCGTGCCCCAAGTTTCTTTTGTAAGGCGTGCGCTGAATGACGAATCGAGTTCAAGTGAATTAAACTGCGACAATCTTTTGTGGGGGCGGGGGGGGGGATATACCATGATCCTCTTGGTTAGCTCAATAATGAGTATAGGTGATTTATGTAAAAAATATAGAAGAGACCAAATTACCCTATAATAGTTCAACAAAAAAGGAAAAAATTTCTATGGCACGGCACTGAGTCAACATTCTTGTATTTCTAATTTGTAAGCAACAAAAACTGTGGTTTCTAGATATTGCAGTGCGGGATCAAGAAAATAGAGAAGACAATATTTCCAACTTTTTTCCGGTTCACTTGTTTTGTGCAATTAATACTGCATGATCCTGCCGTAACTTTTCCCTCGTTTTAAGAATATAAATTCTTTACCATTTAACGACTGCCGGATTTTCTTAATATCTTTGCAAAATGCAGAACCTCAGGTGTTTCTTTTTTTCTTTTTTTTTTAAGCAATCAGGATAGCCATGTTTGAACTTTTAGAAACTAAAACACAGAATTGCCTTAGGAGTAGGTGGAACGTAGACAAGCAACACCGCGCACCGCGGAACCGACCTCTTTGACGCCGTGTCGACTAGCGAGATTGGCATCTCTCTGTCTTTTGAGAAACGTCAAGGGCCATCCCACGGAGAGCGGCAGGATTTACGCTGTCCCTTTGCCGTCCCCACGCTTTCCCTGCAGTACCTACGTTCCACACAAGCGTCGCTTTGTCTGGCAACCGGAGGAGCTTTTCTGCTTTTAAGCGGAGCGACTGCAGCCATAATGTGCGAGCTCGACAGTCGCGTCGCAGCTGTTTTAAACAACACTTATAACAAAAAAAGTTCCTCGTTACGTGATAATTCTTATAGTTCAGCATGGAGTGCCACATAAAAGAGAAGTTATATGTAGGGCTAAACTTGTTCCGAAGCTGCGAGTCCCTGCATCAGCTGTTGGGAAACATGGCGGATGCTTGAGAGAAAGCTGCTAGAAACACTTCTGCGGAGTCGTGGAAGTAACACATTGTTCTTGTGACACCACCGTACCTGGCGAAGCTTACTTCAGCGATCTAAATCAAGAACTCGGCGACTATTAGGGCCGTGTTTACAGCTTCCCGGACCATGACTTTGTCAGAAGAATGTGGCGAAGCCCCTAAAGGTAAGGCAATCTCGCTCTCCCCAAACCTGCGACCGGTGGCTAACTACGTCTCTACTTACAGAAGAAAGAGAACAACAAACGAAGTATGCACCTGCGATCGCACAGCACTTGATGGGTCTGTCTACCACCTTTCAGGTAACGCAGCAAACACAAGTATTCCTGATGTACAATCTGTGAAATTTGCTAGCGCGGGAGGGTGAGCTGGCTTATAATCTGAATTGCAAGGGATTTTTATCTAAGAGGAGGAAAAGTTTAGACCATGATTCCCTTGCTTTTCAGTGTACATGAGTGCCTGGGAGAGATATAAAGGCGCCCAAGATGAGACTTGGGAAGTAATCCGCTACAAGTCACGGATTACTTGTAAGCCGTTACTTTTTTGCGGATGTAATTTCTGAACATAATTTCGATGCACATATTGGTAACGGAACTACTACTTCGGCATTTTTAACGGAACTACTACTTCGGCACTATCGAGAGGAATATTCTCGACAACAATGGTTCACTGAGAACTCTCTACACGCTCTCCTTCCGCATATTGACCCGAATTTAAATTTCCACCACACACTGGAACAAAAAAGAAATACGACACTCTCCTGCACCGATTAAGACTCGAAGCGGCTTTTACTGGAAGTTTATTACCTCGAATTAGACATGATGTGACCCCAGCATGCAAATGTGGTGATCCTTTTGAGGATGTTAATTACATCCTCTTAGAATGTCAGTGCTACTTGAACTATTGGATATTCCCTTATCTTGTGCAAAAATTTTGGGTCTTTGGGCGACTCGAAAAAACACTCAAAAGTGCACTCAACATTATTTGGGACTTTTTAAAAGACAGTGGACATTTATACGAATATTAAGTAGAGATATATGGTATCCGCCTTTGGTTGTAGATGTTTGTGTGTATGTACACAAGTGAGTGAGCGTGACAGTATGTAGCGTAAGTGTCAGTGATGTGCTCTATCCTAACTGAAAGTTAGACAAGCAACAGACTCACAAGAAAAGCATCAACTGCATCAACTGGTTTTGTTCTTTGTTTTGTACCAAGTGTTCTGTGACGCCACTGTTTTGTGCCCGCGTGTCTGTGTGTGTTTTTGTGGTCGTGTCAGGCCTGTGCTGTTACTCAATACTCATTTCCCTTTTTTTAATCATTATGTTTTTTAGGTCTTCGTTCATATCACTACAAAATTTTGGAGTAGCCGGCGCCATTTCAAAGCTGCTAAATTCTCCATAGCTCCATCTATATTCTTCTTCTTCTTGGTGACGAATTATTTTAATTATTTGTTACTTTTTTAATTTGAACTTAATACAGACGCTAGAGAAATATTAGCACGAAATTCAGTAGCACAAAGACGGCAAGTTAAACAATATAGAAAGCGTTGTGAAGAGGGGAATAACCGAAAAGAAAGCAGGATTTTTGTGAGACCAGACACTATAGAAGCTCTAGAAAAACGTGCAAGGCAAATACAAATATGCAAAAAACAAATATCAAGAAGACATATCCAAGTAGGCGTTGCCTTCTTCATTTACTGGCTGAAGTAGACGCTGCTACTGAGCATGCGCACCACTAGCTTTGACCGCACAATTCCAGGGATAACGTCTGATCGCCGTAAGCTAGCGGGGATGACGGGTGTGGTTGCAGCTTTCGCTTCCTTGTCAGCTTACATGTGAACGGGGTGCACCTAAATTATTTGATCTTAAATAGAATATTTTATATTTACAAGGACTACCATAATGCGGGCGTACGCGAATATGGAAAGTAGTGTTGCAGAACAATTAGGAAAACATCAAAATTGATTTTCTATCTGCGCATGTGCGAGTCTTCTGTGGCAGCGCATGTGCAGTGCGCGTACCATAAGGCCCATCGTATCGTATCAGATGTGCAAAAACTGTTCCCTAAAACCCTCTACTGTGTGAGGAGTGTCTTCCCTTGCATGACGTTGCTGTCCACTAGAAATACAAAAACTGCCAGCAGACATGTTTCGAAATCGAAGCATAGATGCGAATGAAGTCAACAGGCTTCGAATGCGCTTTAGGCGTGTCCGCATATATTTCTGTCGTCATGTCTGTAACAAACACTGTATAATTCCTATGATGCACGAGCAGCGTGACTTCGGCTTTACTGTTCTGTAACCTGGTATAGCAACCTCCACAGTTCCTCAAGTATGTGTTGTGGTTCTCCTTAAGGCCCTGTCACACTGAGGCAACAGTTGGACAACTCTATCCGGCAACACGGGGAAATCGTGTTGCCGGCGACCCTGTCACATCGAGGCAACAACAACAGTCGGGCAACATGTTGCTGCCGCCCGGCAACCGTGTTGCCCGATTTGTTGTCCGACAACCCTGTCACACCGCGCTGACGGCGAGGACAACACGGGGAACACTCCGCCATCTTGATTGTTTACCTTCGTTCGTGTGCGGCGCGGAATCGCTAGAAATGTGACTCTACAAAGTGTTAGTGCGTTCGAGGGGCCGGAAATTACTACGGTACGACATCATCCAGTGACTGTGATTAACAAACTTGACACGGGGAGTATTTTCCGCTCTTTTTTTTATCAAAATGTTCTCATTCGCTGACAAAGCAGATAGCCCTAACCGAGAAAAGTGACATCGCTGATATATGTACCGGATTTACGCCACCGTATGAAGTGTTTCTGCCCGGTTCTTTCTCTCGTGCAATTCCTATTTCTACTGTAAAATTGAGTTAACACCGGCAGTACCCCAAAGCGTCTTTTCGAGCATGGTGTTGAACTGAACAGGCGGCTTTGATTGAACTGACAGTGCTTCAAAACAGCGACACTGACACGATCGGCCTTCATAACAATCGGTGGAATAAATATTTTTCAACGCTGTCTATTTGCCCACCGCCTGCTATGTGATCGCTTCGTTCGCCAAAACGTCCTGGGTATTTTTGAAACAAATCAGGTGTCTGCTAGCGGCTGTTTCCAAGTTCCAAGCGTCAACAATCACGATCAGAGTGGTCGTTTCAATGCTTCGATATTTTATTCTTTGGTTTTCTGGATTATTTTTATTATACTTTATCAGCGGGTGAGTAGGCATGCCATTTTATTTCATTATCAGTAATGTGAGCCGGTCTCTCGGCAGTTTTAGTTTCAAAATCAGTGAACGTTCACGACCGTGGCTGTGACCATTTCGAAAATCGCTTTCCGTTACCAAAAATATTAATCAAAAATATTTTAGCTGCATGCCAGCCCTAATTATTGTTAAATAACGTTTTCCAAGCCTTTATTTGAGTAAGACGTTATTGATAGGGGACTAACTCTGCCATCGAAGCTATCTATGTTGTCGTGTTGCCGGTCCGAAATTCGCTCAGCCAGCGATCAGGGCAACACACGTTGTCCAACACGAGTTTCTGGTGTTTTTGTTGCCGAAAGCTGTCATACCGAGGCAACATTTTAGTTGTCGTCCATGTTGTCGTGCTGTTGCCGCGATGTGACAGGTTTGTCGGACAACACGGGGAGCGAGCAACAAGTTGCCCGACTGTTGGACGACGTGTTGTGTTGCTGTTGCCGTCGTGTTGCCTCAGTGTGACAGGGCCTTTAGGGCCACTGCCTTTGGGGAGTACCACGTTCGCGGCGAGACGTTCTACCGCGAAGCGGGTTCGTGCTCGCGTGGCATGCTGCTCGTCGAGCGCAATGAGACACCAGTCACGTGGGTAACGGTGATAAACTCTGTTTATTTACAAAGCAAAACAAATAGCAAAAGACAGTGGCTATAAACTGGTGAACGCCGTCAGAGTGGAGGTCGCCCACGGCCGAACGGTCGTTCACAAAGGTACAAAGGACGGGGTAAACGCTCACCGGTGCACCGGACGGTTCCCCGTTGTCGCCGCCGCCGAAATCCCCGGAAGAAGAAGACAGAGATCCCGCTGTCCGTTGGTTTTACGATAACAGCGGGGCGAAGTGGCCAATCAAGGAGCGACACGTCGATCTCCTTTCTGCGGGGGTTCGTTACGGAACGCCCCAAAGGGGGAGAGGAGGAAGGCACTCACCGTGGTAAGCAGCGCCACCTCTCGCTACGCCAGCGCGGCCGCCACGGCGCGCCAAAACGCTGACGCGACAGAATGTTGAGGGATCACAATCCCCACACTCCCCCTCCTTAGCCAATAGTCACCCGCAAACGGGTAGACTGACACAAACACACATCTAACTAAAATAATAAAAAAAGAAAAAGGCCGCCAGTGGCCACAATCCCACGGGACAACCCCCCCAGTCTCCTACGGCCACGTTGTTGCACAGATAGACCAGCAGGCCGCCACGAGCATCCTGTACTTGGGGGTTGAACTGGACGCAGCAAACGGGGTCCGTGTGGTCGCAGTTGAGCACCGCCGTCCGCAGAACGCCCTCCTCCGTTCTCCACACGTGCACACGGCCGTCCGTCCATTCGCGGAAGAGGAACGCGAGTCAGGGCTGAAGGAGGCCTCCAGGGGCACCGCCTTGGAAGGCGTCATGAGGTTGGAGACCGCCACGTTGGTCGAGATGACGATGCTCTGCCCGTCGGGGCCGAACTTGAGCGTGTTGAAGGGCCCTTGTCGAAGGTGTGCAGGTAGTAGAGCCCGACAGGCTCCAAGTTGATCCCCACGGCGAAGAATGAGGTCCTCCGGGTCGGAGTTGTTCATGGGGCGTCCCGTCAGGTGCATCACCCCCTGGCAGTCGGGAGAGCGCAGGTCCCACAGCCGCAGGGACTTGTCCATGGGACGAACGGGAACAGCTGATCCCTGGTCGGCAAGCTTTCCGACCGCGGCACGGGTCCCGAAGATAAGGAGCGGGCAGTCCCTGGCTGGATGTCGATCCCGACGGCCCACGAAAACGACGGGTTGCTGGTTTGGCCCGCGGCCGCTGGGGTAGCGGGGCCACCTGACGAGTCACGCGCACCGTGGTCCATGAACGCCGCTGAACTGCCGAAGCCAGGAGACCGCAGCTCCCGAACGGCGCGAAGCAAAGGCTGGAGGTCCGTCCTCTTCGTAGGTGCGAGACGTACTGCGGTAGAATGACCAGTTGGTCTCCGACCGCTTGTGTCGACGCTCGCACCGCGCTCTACGGTGACGTGCGGCCCACGTGAGCGTAGGTGCTCAGGCAGCACACAATATTGGGGCGATATTCGCCTCGGGTCGGGAAAGTCGTGCGAGTATTGCCGATGTTTCCGTTGTATCGGGAAAATTGTGCCGGTACCATTTTGATTCTGCCGATGTTGACGGAATATCTGTTATATTTCGGCGACGCAACCATGATATATATGGTACACGAACCGTGTTTTTCCTTGAATATCGTTTCTGAATCGGCAATAACTGCGCAGTATTAGGCATTTTCGGCCGATTCGAAATTGATATTGAAAGAAAGCCGGTACTATTTTCACACGGCCGATGTCCACAGAATATATGTTATATTGCACCGACGCAATCGTGATATATACTTTACGCAAGCCGGGTAACCATGATTGACACGAATATTGTTTATTTTTTCTTCCTCCCAAAAAGATAACTTGGAAAGGTAGAGGAGTGAGACGGGACGACACGTGTGAGAGAGGAGGCATAATAAGAGGGAGAGTGAACCCAACCCTTTTAGTGATCAGGCTCGCTGGCGCCTTGGAAAGCAAACTTAGAAAGGGAGAGGGAGAGAGACAGTTGTGACGTACCCGTCTTTGGTTAATCCTTCGAAATAGGGCGCTCGGGCCCAACGCAAGATCCGGCTAGGTGCGCGCGCGCAGGTGTGTGGGTGTGTGTGCGTGTTTCAAGAAGCGAGAGGCAACGGGCAGTGACTCATGGTGATAGCGACATGCTTTGGAGAAGGGGCCCCTTCCCCTTCTTTTTTTTGAACGTGAAAAGCTGCTGACTTTCTTCACCCTCACTACAAAGGATTGGGAAGGAAGAACGGTGCCAGGGGCTGGGCGGACGGGACGGTGCGGAGACCAGGAGGCAAATTTTTCTCGGATGGGACGGCCTGGAGGCAGCGAGACATCGACGGACAGGGGGGATATTGAGGAAAGGCTGATTTCCAATGCCATGGGAACTCCACGCGGCTTCTCAGAGACAACCAGATCTGCGAGTGCTTGCCAAGCTCCCCGCAGACAACAATAACCGAACTGTGAGTCAGCCACGAGACTTTAGCGCGGAAAGACTTTTCCATGAACTTTCCTCCACCGTTTTTATTGTAGTGTACTGTGAGTGTCTTGTATGTTTGGTTGCATCAAGGATTTATAAACCTCTTGCTTTTTCGTTGTTGTAATCGCTAGACTTGGGTCCATTCACGATCGCGACGAAGCCCGTTGGCTTTGTAGCTCGATACCTTACGGGGGTCGTCGCACAGTGTTGGACGGGCTTCTACTCTTCTGATCACGTGTTGTTTACGAGTTTCGCCCGCACGCTGACTAACCTGGACTAACAGTCTTTCTTTTGCCTTAGGTCCCCGACGCGCCAGTATCGGCGCTTGGCGCTCTCGTGTGTGGTTGTTTTGAGACTTGTTTTCTCGTTCCCGTAGTTTTACCGTCGTCACCGCAGTCTCGGGTAGTTTTTTGGTGTTGGCTTGATACTACGCCATTTACGCAAGAATTCAGTGACTGCACGCGATAACAGTCACTTACATGATCGTAAGTGACACTTGTCTAGCCGTGTCCGCGTTGACTATGTCTACCTGACTTTTCACTGTGATTTTTTTGCTGTGTCCAATCACTGCGTGTCTCGCCATTTTGCCGAAGTATTTCTGTATAAAACATGCATTCCTACAGCAATAATTGCGTGACTCCATGTTTTCGACTCAAAATAATCACATTTTTCAATAGACGTCTTATACGCATACCTCGTGCCATTTCGTACCGATTATTTAGCAATGTAATGTTTTGCCCGTCTAATAAAATGTTTTCTATACCCGTTGCTCTGTGCAGCATTCATTTTAGCTAATAAGACACGCGTATATGACTGAACGCGCCTTACGACGGTCGCTCCACGCGCGTTGCCTTCGCTTCGACGCGTGCCCCCGATGGCCTTCTATTGCGACGTCACGAAGAAGAGCGCTTCGGCCTTATTTCTAGGACGTGTTGGTTAGTGTGCTGTTGGGCTGATGTTTGCATGTGCCATGTATGTGTATGCGCTCAATGTTCAGCTGATGCTTGTGGTATGCGTAATGTATCTACATGTGTGTGTAACAAAGGTGCCAAAAAGCCCGAAGCGTAATGGTGGCGTGAGCAAATAAAAATATTTTGTAGCACATAAATTGGGCTGTATCTATAGTCCGTTGCAACTCAAGAAGGTAGGGCGAGTCTAAGACGGGCCGGGGAGGAGGAAGCAGACGGAACACTAAAGAGAGAAGGATGTTTTCCCTTCTCAAGCGTTTCGTCTGCTTCCTCCTTTCCAGCCCGTTTTACCCTCGCCCTACCATCTTGAGTTGAAACGGACTATAGCGCCGACGCTCCAAGTACTCTGTAAATATACGCGCAATATCAGGTGGGTGCTCGGGCGACACTGCGAGTACAAAATTGACATACGCGACCCCCGGCGGATACTCAGCTGACACTCTAGGTACTCTATAGATATACGCGCGATATCCAGCAGGTGTTCAGAAGACACGCCAGCTCGATTGACATACGCGATGCCCGGTGGATACTCAGCCGACGCTCCAAGTACTCTATGGATATACGGGCGATATCCGGCGGGTACCCCGACGCCTCGATTGACCTTGGATTAACACGCGCTGTCCGGCGTGCACTCAGTCGACGCTGCTAGTACTCTATAGATATACTCGGCGTCCGGTGGGTACTCAGCCTGATGATGGCGGTACTCCAGTGATATTGTGCTGGTACTGCCCCGCTTTTGAAACGATATCGTCTAGACATCGTGTGGATGGGAAGAACCGTATATTCTGAGTATTCGCCAACAATATTCTGTAGATACTCGCCTAATATTCTTGTGCCGCTTG